>VZRL01000718.1:809233-827955 GCA_013397895.1 Origma solitaria
GGTAGGGAATCAACTGAGTTTTAGCAATAGGTCTACAAATGTACAGAGGTTAAACCTCAAGGCATGATTTTGGAACTAACTAGGTCAAAATAAAATCATAGAGAAGTCAGAAGTCAGTGTCACTCCATTCCTGTTATCTTTGGTGGCAGAGGGGACTGAAAATGAAGGGACCAGAATTATTAAGGTGAAACTACAGAATAAAATAAAGCTTGCTCCAGGAATGAACCCCTTATCCCACAGGGAACATTGGTAAACAGATTTGAAAACTCCCCACTGGGTTCTAACATTATCTTTTAAACATATACTTAAAATATTAGCATAATCTATTAAAATCAAAATTTTTTTAAACTCAAGGTGTATGTACCTTGGTTGAAACTATGAGAACGGGATGAGAACATGTAATCAAGTGTCTGGAGTTAAGAGCCAAAACCTAGGGGCAATGTTACCTCAGTCTCTCGAAATCCCTGACTTACAAGGTGACCTTGGGCATGTAACTAACTCCTTGCCTTAGCCAGTCCACTGGAAAACAGGTTAAAATTCACAGGGACTTCACCTGCAGCTGGACTGAGAACTTCAGATTTTTTGTTCAAATCATTCAGCAGAGAGGGGAAAGCGAAAAGGAATGGCACTCCCTTCGGTAAGATCATGCCTTGCCTCCAAAAGTGACCGAACTCCCACTGAATCTGTCCTACCTTTATGTCTTGCCAGGTATCGACCCAGGAGAATTATAGAACATAGTGTTACAAAGACAACTACAGCCACTATTCCTCCTATAACGGCGTGGTCAGGTCCGGTGTGTCCAGCCAAAGCATTTGGATCTAGAGGGAGAGACAAAAAGCAAAAGTGGTCCTACAGAGACAAAAAAAATGACAGGGAAATTCACAATACCGAGTTTTATACTGATCATCCTGAAAATAGGGCATTTCCCTCTTTAATATTCAGCATGGTTATTCCCACTTTTACTCCCAGTATCTTATCAACAACACAGCGCTGCTTGTATTCCCAGATTGTTAAAACCCTGAGGACATCACAGTTATGAAAAATATTACCTTATTCTTCTTTGGCAGAGGTTATTAAATGGAAAAGGTTTCTAGCTTTGTCCTCATCATTTTACAACTGAAAACCTGGCCATAGCTATTTATAGAAGGAAAAACAAGGAAGTGAGAATTGGGGATCGGATAGCATCAGCAGAATGGTGTCTGCTATATGATACATAATTTATAGAATTGATTCTCAGTGGGGAACCCTTCTATATTCTCTTCCTCTCACTCCTATCCTCTTGCACCAGAAATAAGAGGGCAGATAAAGTCCAGCCGTGCCAACTTCCTCTGCACATGGCTGAGTCTGCATGAATTTGGTCAGATAAAGGTATCAGGCAGCCTGAAAGCTCATCATTCAGTCTCCAGCATCAGTTTGTGAATTTACTGCAAACACTCGACTAACACCCAATGTGAGCAGGCTGTAACAGATATCATGAGATCACAGAATCAATTAGGATGGAAAAGACCTTTGAGATCATCAAGCCCAACCAATGACCTAACACCACCATGTCAACTACACCATGACATTGAGTGCCACATCCAATCTTTTCTTAAACACTTCCAGGGACAGTGACTTCATCACCTCCCTGGGCAGCCCATTCCATTGCCCAGCCACTGTTTCTGTGAAGAATTTCTTCCTAATGTCCAACTTAAACCTCTGGCACGGCTGGAGACCCTGTCCTCTTGTATTTGACCCATCAATCCAGCCCTCCTATCCCTCAACAGATCAACTCTCCCCCACAACTTCGTGTCATCTACAAATTTGCAATTGGTTCCTTTTCCGATACTGTCACATCCAAGTGCTCTCTGCTGGTCATTTTTGTGTTCTGCTGCCCGATGTACCACAGAAGTTGCAAAGAGACAATTGTGGGGAATGGCACTGCTTAGGGGTGAGTAATTCTTCAGAGCTTTTAACAATGAACCAGCAACCCGTGACTGTTGACTTAACAGATATATGTGGGAAAAGGTAAAAATTCCATCTGAGGATCATGGTATGATTCCTATTATAATGAAAACGCCTCTGCTATGAAGTAATAGTAATTCTCTGAAGATGTTATTAGCATGTATTGGAGGCTGCAATCAGTCCACTCTCACTGCTTCAAGGGCATTTCCCTTGTAGGAGCTGTTTATGTTCTACAAATAGTTTGCAAACAACTTCTTTGCTTTACAAAAGGAGAAGTCAGGAAAAATATTTACGCAGAAAAGAGGGCAAGTCTGTGAAGATGACAGAAAGGCCTCTGATAATGCTGAGGAAGTGTGATTCCATAATACCATAATTACATTCTGCTGCAGGAACGTCAGCCTGCTTGAGCCATCTAGAAAATTCCTCCTTTTGTCGTGCCTGGGGCAATGTTGAGTGAAGCTCCTCCCTGCAGCCGAGGGGCAGGACCCATTTGGGCTCTGAGGGCCACCCATGTCCCCAAGCCCTGCGTGTGACCTGCAGGAGATGCTCTTCGACAGCGCTGGGACAGGAGCAGCGTGAATGTATTTTCCCACTAAAAACTGACTCCTGCTATTATGCTGCTGCTAATATAGAAGAGTAAAAGGAGATATTTTAAAGGATAACACACTTCCTGATGCAGAGTATAATCCAGAGAAGGGTTAGCACAGAACTTTATCTAGAGGCATTTTTGAAAAGCTGATTGAAGTGCACAGCCTTAGCTCAATACCCAGACTTACAACGCAAGTCCTCTGTGAGCTTTAATAAACATTACAGATAAAAATCCTCACAATACACTGAGATAAATACGCCTCTGTGTTTTTATCCTCAGGTGATCTCCTACACAGAGCCACTCACTCTTCCTCTGACATACCCAATGTGACTACATGAATTGACCTAAAGCCAGCAAAAATGCAAGGTTTCCACCTTTTAGTGTGGATTAATGATATTCTAATACTGCTGAAATAGGCTGAAATTTTTTAACATTAAAATTAATGTAGGTATTCATTGGACAGTAAAAGTAGTAGTATATTTTTTTGGTGTAATCTCAACCTTGCTGTGAAAACCAGAATATATTGGTTGGTATTGCTAGAGAAGTTTGTCCAGAAAAATGAAATTATACAGGAAATATTACAATTATATTACTAATGAGCAATTTCATTGTTAAAAAAGAAAAAGGAAAGGAACTAAAGAAGGAAAATATGGAAGTTAAGGAAATAAAGATACTTAAAAGTGGCCCTCATTTTCTTGGGAAAAAAGCCATTTTTCCATCTCAAAATGAAAATCTGTACAACATAAACAATATTCTGAACAGGAAGCATACCTCATGAATAGTCTCCTCATAGAAAAATAATGTTAGCATTAAATATAAATATGCTCTACATTATGCATACAGAGTAATGCACTATACTTTTGCCTTTCATGAAATGACCTAAGCCCCATGAGTGAATTATAGATCTGGGGCCTTCTATCATGGTATAAATAATTACTATTTTAAAATGTGCCTGAGCAAAGACAGAAAGCCTGAAAGACAGAAATACAGGGATCTGGAAACTATGCCTTTTGTATTTTAGGTATTTATACAGTGAACATGCATAATCATTCAAGTATTCTGGGCTCAAGTGTCAGCAGCTGCCATTAAAGTTCCTGAAAGTGCTACATATATATTTGGGCGCTGACCACTCCAAGGTTTGCTTTCCAAAACACAGAACAGTATTCAGATTATTTTCAGATTCATGTTATAAACTTCATGCTCTTCAAGTAAATCCTACCCTGCCACACACACAACTCCAGCAAATGAAATCTTAGGTACACAGCTGTGCAATAAATACTTATAATCCAGCTGTTTCCACAAAAAAGAAATTAAAAAAATTAGATTATGCTATAACTGCTTTCTTATATACTGGTTTTTACTGCATGAGCATAGGCAGCTACAGCAGTCATGGCCTGAAACAGTGAAATTACAATTTTGCAGTCAGACTAGATCTTCAGAGATCAGTTCTTTTTCTGTTTATTTCATCCTTTGATGAAATGAAGAAAACCTTATAGAAACATAATTACACAAAACCTCATAATTCTCTTTTATTTCCTCTTTTTTCCTAAATTTAGAAAGACTCTTCAAAATACTGTGATTGCCAATTCTGTGAAAATGTACCCATTTTCAACTTTTGGGATCTCCCTGTTACGTTTGTTCACAAACAGTGAATACACCCAAAATAAATAACACACACTTAAATTAGATAACACTCTTAAAATTACTATGAGGGAAAAAATGTCTCATTTGTTAAGAAATGAAACACATCAGATAAACCTTAGACCTAATAAATACATAGACACATTCTTTTTATGACCTGCTGACAAAGTTTCAGTGTCGAATATTTTAATATGAATTCACACTTTAGTTAAGCAGCGAAATTTTGGAATAGTTTTTCATGCTTTTGCATAAAGTGCATGTTAATTATTCATCTAATTTCAGTTTCTTCATGCATAAGTTTCCCTCTTATTTATGCAGAGTTGACTTGACTGAGCAGGCTGCAGGAAAGGGTCAGATAACCCTTTCCTGAGCAAAGGCAAAACAAGCACATTTGTGAATGCTGAAATCGCATATTTTGGGCAACGTGTGCTCGAGCAGCCCCCTTTATTGCAGAATTTTATCAACATGCCTTTTTGGCTCATATGCTGAAGTTTTGAAAAAATCACTCTGAGCGTGAGCTGACCTAGGTTTTGAGGCATCCAAAATAATAATTTGTTTTGACCATTTCTGCTATAAGAAAAATTGGAAAGAAAGGTCCTAATTTGCTGCGGAGCTTAAACAGCATTCACAAAATGAAGAGTTATTAAGCATATGTATTATTCATAAATTACTGTTCCTTAAGGCTGGGAAAAGAAAGGGATGTCCCATTTCTCACCGAAGTACTGAAACCACCAGCCTCCAGTCACTTTTACTGATCCCATGAATAACCAATTGCTGTGGCAAAGCAGACTCACTCCAATAAGAGATCTTGGGCTGCATGGTTCAATTTATATAGCAGAAACATGACTCCTGCTTCCTTCCCCATATTCAGGGACTTGTTGTAACCCCAGTACAACTCACTAATATTTCATACTTTTGCAAAAAGCTATGGTTTCAACGACCTGGCTCAGAGCACTAAAGCAATGTGCACATTAATACAAAAAGTACGAAAATTAAATAAATAGCTCTGTCTTATCTGAAAGGCTGTTGAACTCATGCTGTCAAGGGTGAAAATGAATGGTGGGAGACTGTGAACATTTCTGTAGAAAATCTAACAAGGAATCCCAAATCAGGAAAAATCTAAACCTGCACTGGTTTGAAGTGTCCTAACCAGCAAAGACCACACTGCAAAAAGGATGGGGAGCAAGTAGTTCTGGGTTTTCTGAAGTCCACCAGTGAATTAACTATATTAAAAATACTTCCCACTGAATTTTTCCTTCATTATCAGCTTAATTTCCAAAGGAGAAAGAGCTTTTGTTATGCTTTTTCACTCTGTTCAAATTACTCAGGAACTGTGGATCCATTACAAGTTTTAAGAGACACTGAAGATCCTGAGCTTGTTGTTTTCTTACAACTAACCCGAGAGGACAGGTTGCAGCAGTAGCTCAGAGCTTATTAAAAACCAGAGGATGGATGCCTTTACAGAGACAAAAGCTTCAGTCAAAATCTCTGCCCAGGAATCAATTTTTCATTAGAGGTTTCTCTCCGTTGCAAACACTTCGGTGTCCAGCATGGCACAGATCCTGTTTGAAGCTTTTCACACGGCATTTGCAACACCTGAGCCCTTGACACCTCACCTTTTCCTCCTTCCCCCAAAACTCACCCTTTGTGCCTCTCTTCCTTCTTCTCTCATAACCCAGTCAGCTCAGACTGCATTATTTCTATTATTCATTCAAGAAACCACGAGGTACAATTGCATGGAAACCAGAGAAGGTTTTTTTCTGCAGCTTATGGCACAAACCTGGGTTTCAAAATGTATTTAGACTAAGATAATTTCCCAGATTTAGCCATAGGGTCCATAAAATATTTAATTGTCCCACATATGCAAGTTTGGGGGAAAAAGTAAAACTTAAGGCAAAGCCAAACAAACAAGCTAAAAAAAACCCCAGACAACAACAAAAAAAAACCCACCCAAGACCTCAAAACAGAACCTCAATGATCTGGTTTTACATCAGTAGGATAAAAAACTAAAGTAGGAATTGTCTCACAATATGGATAGAAGGTTAGACTGAAGTGATAGCTGATGAGGTATTTGCTTTAGGAAAAGTGGCAGTAGCGCTGTCTGTGATAAATGCTCGAAAGTAGAATTTACCCATTTTAGCATCTTAATTTGAGCACCCTAGAGTTCAATTTCCCTTGCCTGGCCTGGAAGGCTGAAACAGGCACTTTTAATCTCTTTTTGTAATATACTACAAACCACTAAAATACATGTACGCCAAACTTGTGAAACTATTGTTAAGGGGGAGAAGAAACTTTCTGCACCTTCATTTAAATTGCAAAGAGTAGCTGCCCAAAGGGGTTGGTAGTGAAATTCATTGAAAATATGTTTTGTTATTAACCAATTCCAAACTTAAAATACGTGACAAGCTTCTTTATCCTTCAGTGCCTGAAGCAAAGAAGAACAAAACAGTGTACTAACATACAGCATATATAAACTGCTATTTTAATAGTAGAACATCATCAACCATAGCGAAGACAGGCAGAAAAAAATACTTCTAAACCTTCAAAAGAATTGATAGCCTTTTCTTGCTGTGCTACTGCAGTAGCACATTTGGCCCATTTTGCCTCTAAGTGTTTTTTTTTCTTTCTTCACAGCACTGAATTTTATATAAATTCTTATTAAGGAGAGACTACATCCCAGAAGGATAAAAGTGGCACACTAATGTTTCAGCAGCTGAAATTACGTCTCCTTTTGAGGAGCTCGTGTTGTTGTCATGAAGCTAAGACTTCTTTCAGTGTAGAGAAAAATGCAAATGTCTTCTGATGTGTATTTGTGAGTAGGTAGCCCCTGTCAAAGTGAATGAAAGCATTACCCACACCTATTTATTTTGCAAATGTACTTTTTAAAAAATGCTTAGAAGAGAGCTGTATCCCTACAATGTTAAGATGAAAAGTTTAACAATATTTTTCCGGGTCCTTAAAGCCTTATTCTATATTTTGTGCCTGTGTCATTGACACTTATTTTTTTAAAGTTTGTTTTTTCTTCCTTTCTCTTTTTTTCCCCTTAATGCTGCTTTAAAAGCCCCACCTTCCTGAAGGGAACAGTTCCTCTAATTAGAGCACATAAAAGACTTTTCTTATTGACAACATTATATTTTTGGCTGTCAATAAACTCATTAATTGCTTCAGACTTTGTCTTAGGAAAAAAAAGAACTGAAATCTGCAACTTTTTGCCTTCATCCTTTTTTTCTGTAGAGGATAATTAAGTCAATTCTGGGTTTGAACAAACACTTGCAGCCCATCCAGCTATAACTTCTGTCTACTGAAACAGGAGGCTGTAGCAAAAGAGACAACTGGCACAGATGACATAAGAATTTCCCTGTTAAGTTGAACCAGTCAAGTGTTCCAGCATTTTAATTTTCATTTTCTTGTGAAGTTCCAGAATGCTCAGTGCCTTCATTGCAGGAAACAAAAGACTGAACTTTGGAAACACCCACCTATTAGATACCTTAAAAAAAAAAAGAAAAAATAAGTAAAACCCATCTCCTACCTAGAAAACCAAGATTCATGAATTCCTACTTTGTGAGAAAAAGCACATTTCATAAGTGCCATCTTTTTTTTGATGACTTTCCATCAATTAATACAGGAGGACCCCTGCTCTTGGTTTTCATCATCAAAAAAATGCCAGAGACCAGATGGAGTAGGAGTGCGCACAACTCCTTTTCCTGTCACCAGAAGTTAATTATCTATATAAATATTAAACCATTCTCTCATTAATACAGAAACTGAAGATGCCAGTTTCTTCTCCCTTTCTTATAATACCTTTAATCTGTGACTTTTGGTCTCTTCCCACAGACTTTGGTTTTCTGGAGAAAACACGAGCAGGGCAGTGTGGGACGAGCTGAGCGTGGGCATCTGCTGCAGGCTGCCATGGCAGGGCTGGGGCCAGGCTCAGATGGCCTCTGGAAGTCTTATCTTCCACATATCAGGAGAAAGCAACTCATTCTCACCATAAAACACATTATGCATTGCAGGGAGATTGCTGAGAGAGAAATCACTCAGAGCAATGAAGTGATCGCTCAAAGCTTCCTCTGCTAACTTAAGGGAGCCCCAATAGTTTAAGCCTACTGGAAAGAAGAATAAATATTTCCACTGTGACTTTTTTGCCACCCTGTTTTCACCCATAAAGTTAGTTGAGAACAGGTAAGGATCAGAGAGGCAGTAACAGATTCACAGCTGTACAAGGTACATTGTACTGAATACGTTCATGAGAGTTTTAAAACCAAGAAGGGCAGATTTAATTTAATTGAAGAACAGCTCTAATTAAAACTTAGTTCTGTGGTGGAAGAAAACCTATTGTTCAAATGAATTCTTTATGCTTGTCATACTAATTTTTCCTTACCAAATCAGATTAGAGTAATTATAAGCCTATAATGACATCAAAACACCCCAGTAAACCAGCCATTTACAGCCAGAATCTGACACCTTATTCATGCTGAACAGCAATTTAATCTGTCATGGGACTACTCAGGATGAGTAACTGTAGCAGAAGTGCCTCTTTGGCAGTTAATAGTATATTTTATCTGTCAATGGATCTCCAGAAGATCAGCCAGGCATTCTTGTGGTTAGGGTAGTAACTGATCCAGAAGAGGATGTTGACTGATCCAGCTCATCTCAGAAAGAGAGATGGGAGAGACATTAGCAGAGAGAGCCTGTTGTAATGCAAAGTAAGAGAAATGAGGAATAAATTATTGATAAGGTCAGCACCACCGTTAATATGTGAGGCATCTTCTATAGCTGCTCTAATTAGGGCACAGAATCTTACGTAAATTCTTTGTTGCAATGGCAACATCCGTTTGCGAAGTACCTGTCCAAGAGATGAATCTACCTTCAATTTGTTTGAATTTTTGCCTGTGGTTTAATTGAATGCTATCCATTCTTTATGCCAACCCTGTACTAATGGAAACAACAATATTTTCCCCATTTAATAATGACATGCTTGATGGAATCCAATACCTTAACCAAATTCTCCTCTGGGAACATTAAGGCCGTTGTTTTCAGATGCCTTGAAGTTAAATACCACCCAGCTATTAGTAAGAGATTGTTTGCTCTTAAAGCTATTGATTGGCAATGGGTTTGCTAAGAATAACGTTGATCTTCGCTTTCCTAAAGGCTTTCTCTATTCATAAAAATGTAAAGGTTTTTTTTTTTTTTGCTTGGCAACATGCACTAAATTCCAGCAGCATGATCTCCACTGCCAGCACCACTCGCTGCAACACACCCAGATTCCACCAAGGGGGTCACATCCCCACCAGTTTGTATCTGACAGATTCATTTCCTACCTTCTCCCGAGACAGCGGCGAGGAACTGAAAAACCAGAGGTCCACTGTAATTACTATGTATATTTCAGATTAAATAAATGTGATAAAAGCCTCCATCTGGCTGTTGATCAAATGTGCAGAGGCAGGCTGATTTTCAGTGACATATTACAATATGTCTCTTGTAACAGTCCCTAATGCCAGCCTGTAAATTACTTACATTTGGGATTACTTGACTACGGCAGACAGAAATATTACTCACTGTTAAAGTGCTGCCTGCTGGGAGCATGGGAGATGCGGTCTAATCTTAAAGTTGTTAAGCAAGGCATTAAGAAATAATGGGGCCATGTTTATTTTACTAAATGCTGGTTGTGCTCGCACTATTTGAAGATGGCAAACCCAATTTAATAGCAGCCTGAGCTTGCTCCTGATGCTGGAAAGCTGTAGGAAGTCTAGCACTGGGGAAATAAGTATCGGTGGTGTGCTGGAACGGTTCTGGAGGAGGACTTTAAAAATCGGGAATATCCTGCAAAATGCATTTCAAATATAATAGTTTCAAATTACATGTTACAAAAAAAACCCCAAAACAAACACACACCCAAAAAAAAAATCCCCAAAAAACCCCAAACCACCAAAAAAAAAAAAAACCAAAAAAAAAAACCCCAACCAAAAAACCAAAGGGAAAAAACCAAACCAAACCAAAAAATAAAACCAAAAAAAGCTCAAAACACACAAAAAACCCCAAACCAAAAGACAAAAAACAACACCAAAAACCCCAAAAACCCCCAAAAAACCAAACTAACCAAACAAAAAAAAACCCAACAAAAAACCAACAAAACCCTCCCAAAAAACCAACAAAAAAATTAACAAACAAAACAAAACCAAAAAACAACAACAAAGAAAAAAAAACCAAAACCAAAAAACCCCCAGTTGTTTGGGGCCTTTCATTAAAGAACAATCCCAACCAGGCACCTCAAAAATAAAAAAATACAAACTTCAAGGAAAAAAAATAGACAATGATGCTGCCATTTCACTATTTGCTTTATAGCTCTCCTTGCAGTGGTGGCTGCAACGTGTGGACAGTTAAAATTTAGTACACTAATGAAGGTCTTTTTAAAACTTATGGTAAGACAGAAAGGCAGGGGAAAAATGTCTGGAAGATATTTGCAGAGCAACTAATTGTGGTTTGAAGGGTTTTTTTTTATGATTTACAGCTTCTTGAGCATTACAGCTCACAGATCAACAACACAATTAATTCAAAATTGAGAATACCAGGCTTAAAAAAAAATAAAAAGAAGGGCAAACATAATTTCCTAGTCAAATGATGGATATTTCTGGTCTATCTTATTACATTGTTGTGGTTCTTACAGCACATTCATTCTGTTCAGAAAGTGCACCAGGACCCTCTGTGTAAATCAAGGTGCTGCTCATCAAAAAGAGCTTTGGCCCTGTAAATTCTTGTTCTAAAGCAGAGCAGAATGCCTTTGCTGCTCTACGCTGTTAAAAGGACAGCATCTTTCTACTGTAGTGGTTAAAATTTGTTTCCACCTAGACATGGGTCTGGAAAAAAAATTCTTGGGAGCATTATGAACCTAAGAAAAATCTAGAAATATTCTGCTCATCTCTTACATGATCACTCCAACAAGTAACTTTTGCTTTCTTTCCCTACTCGGTTCTTATTCTAACTGCATGAGATTTGCCATATAAACCCTTCACCTTCAATTGTCTCATTAGCCTGCATCACTTAGCATCCACTCTTACTTAACTGAAGTGGCTCATTAAATGACATTTCCTTTTAAAAGACCTCTAAAAACTTAATCCTCTCTTTAAGAAATCAAGAAGACAAAATGTGAAAGCAGAAAACAATGTTCTTAACAAATCTGGAATTAACATGACTCTTCCAAACGCCACTGCTGAGCAACTTTTCTTTACCTCTTTCCTTCTCCCCTTCCTTCCTAACAAGTCTGTTGCCTTTACATTACAGCCATGTGAGGGACATGATGCTTCCCTCTGAAGTTTTCTGAATGCTGAAACTGATTAAAAATACAGATGCTCTTCAAAAGAATGGTTTTGATCATTGCGACACTCTCTTTGATGCAGAAGCTCTTGTTAGTCAGCAAAATTTTGGTTATGACTATCTATCAACCAATCATTCTAATCAACCAATATCATTCCCGACATGCCGCTAGTAGACACTACATTCAGCTGAAAACCAGAGATTGTTTCGGAGCCCTGTGAGGCCAAAGGTGGATATTTTTTCAAGGGTGCTACAGCCCTTAATTCAGTAAAACATGCAAGCATGCAACAAATGGGAATTAAGACACGATTAAGTGCTTTTGCTGATTTGGAAGTGGGCTGACAGATCCCAGCTCCAATTTGCAAGGCTCTGGCTGCCGGAGACACAGACAAATGAAAGAAGCAGCTAGGAATCCTTTAGCTGTGAGCAGCAGTGTTTTCAGCCTTCCTTGCCTTCTGGAAAGCTTTATCAGACCACTCCTCCTCCCGTGGAGGTGAGATTCATGAATTCAGAGCCCATAGCGACAGCTTCTCTCTGACACCAGCGTGTCTGGGTCTGGCGCCAGCGGCAGCGGCGAGCCCGTGGTGCTGGGCACAGAATAATCACAGAGTGCCCCTCGCTGGGAGCAGCCTCTCATCAAAGCCTGCTCCTGTCACCTGGGCCAAGGAGACAGCACGGGGCCTGCTCCTTCAATATCCATTTTGATATTTAAGGTGGAAAAGGGGCTTTTTTGCACCTCGCGGTTGAGCAAAATCATAAAAGCGTGCGCTTGCTGCGCTCAGTCTGCTCACAGCCAACACCTAAGGGCCAGAGGCTGGGGAGGAGCTCCTCCAGGACATCATGCTGGTGGCACCCTTTGAGAGGAAGGTTATCCTAGGGAATAAGCATGGAAAATCAGATTTAAGTCCTTGCCATTCAATGAATGCCTTGGCGTGTGCTTTGGCAAAGTGTTCTCTCTATCTGAGCCTCAGTTCCTCTAAAATAAAGTGAGTTTCAGGAAAAATATACCACCTTCACTGATGGAATGAATGGTAAAAGCATGAATTTTAGATATCACAATAGTAGAGGTAAGGCAGGTTCTTCACCTGCCTTTACAAACAATATTCTATATTATAGTATTTTACAACATTTGAAACAGACTTCTCTGGATTTAGTTTTTACTAAGCTTTTTGTTGGAGATATATATATATATCTTGTATAAAAGGAAACTGAGTATTTATTATTATGAATTTGCATAATGAAGAAATTAAAAGCTGGATGCTTTTATTTCTGAGAGATCAGGCTGAACAAGACAGACTTATGCAGCTACACCACTGGAAGTAATTCACACCAGGTAATTGATGAAGATAAAAATAAACAGAAATATGGGAATAAGCCAGAAATAGGATGAATCTACTTCCAGATTATGGAAACAAACAGAGAAGTATTAGAGATGCTGCTAAACATTGTTAAGCAGGACAACATGAACCCTTGGGTTCATAAATAACCTTGAATTTAATAGGAAAAGATGTTCCATTTTAATAATAGAATCATTGAAGATGTATCTCAGCTGATACAAGAAGGTACTGCAGAACTAATGTTTAAACAACAAACAGCTATGGTCTCCTGGCTTCAGTTTTCTTTTTCATCCCAGTAATATCTACTTTCCCACAAGTGCTAATAATTTATGCATTACAATTAAACTTAGAAAATTATGATTAAAACTTATTTATATTTAGTTGCACAAAGTACCTAAAATCTCAGGGGAGCAATTAAGTATTAGATGCTTTATTTGTATGCTAATCCAATGCAACAATACAGTTTGGGACTTTAAAATTACATGAAGCAATCAAACCTGCCTCTAATGGTCAAGGTTTCAGGGAACAGTAAGGTAATCTTAACATTTTTTGTGGCCACTGAGCAACAAAAGCAATCGCAATGGTCTCAAAAAGAGAGCCATAAAATGTTAATGTTTTAAAATAATGTGTGAACAGGTAGAGTGACTTCTCTTAATAACTTAAGTAACCATCCCAGAATGAACAAATTGCTGTGGGTTTTCCATGCTTGGACATATGAAAAATTCACCTGAATGGGGCCCTGATAAACCTGATGGGTCATGGCCCTCCTTGGACCAGTTGCTCTCCAGAGGTCTGTTAAAACTTTCATCATTCTACAGTTCTAGGAAAAGGGCCATAAGCCACCAAAATGAAGAATACATGGAAAAACCAAAATGTCTTCCAGTTTTCTGCATCCTAAAATGAACAATTAATAACAAACCAGCATCCAGGAGGATGCCAAGATCCTGCCATTGCTTTACGTTGTACTGTTCTTTCTGTGTTGTCTTGCATTGCTGGCATCACTGTCACACCCATACTGCCAAAAATTCACCAGGCTCTACAATTCCTTTTCTCCTGCCTTCTAGTAATGGAAACACATGAACCAGGGAGCAGGAGTTCACATAAAACCTTAGAAACTGTACCACAGAAAGCAGCTGTATGTTGGTAGAGGAAAGCTATGTGATATAAAGGGTCTTGTCTTCCTGTAATTAATTTTTTTCTCAAAACAATAATATTTTTTAATCTCAAAAACACAGTCTCAGAATTCTGGGCAAAAAAAGTATATTCTACACTAGATCACTAGATTATTTCAGAGAATGTTTTACAAAGCATTTGCAAAGCATTATACATAACAAGAATGTCAAAGATCAGGAAACTGTTCCAATGGACTTTCCATCAAATTATGTTTACAATTACCGAGAGGTAAGATTTGCAAAGAAATGAGCTGACATTTCAGCATTCTGTGGCAATCGCAGTATTTTCAGTCAGGATTTCAGTTTTATGGCCAGCTTGATAAAACTAGTGCAGTTCTGTTTTCCTCAGGTGTAGCTAGGTTTATTTATGGCAAGGTCAACTCATGTGAAATATCTTGTCTCTCTTTACTCAGCAGAGGAATTGTCACGCAAGTAAAACCCTGGATGGTGGTGTTTCTCTGCAATAGTAGGGAGTAAGGACCAACAACCACAGAAATTGCTTCTCTGCCTGTCAGACTTGATATTCAGTGCACAAAACATTTTGTAGATAAAAATATACTGAGGCTTATCTCCATGTAATAACAGTGAGCACGCGTTTTTCAAAGTACACTGCGGACCCCAAACGCAGCAGGGGCTCCGATGGAACCTCCACGTGGAAGCCCTCACCCAGCAATCTGACAGCTAAATACATGGTCAGGATCTTCTCCCCAAACCTGAAGGGATAAAATCCTGCCACAAAAATTCCGGCCTGAAATTTCTCTCCGCCCCCTGAGTTTTCCGTGGGAAAACATTCCGGAGTGCTTCAGCCATATCTCTTTTCCTCACACTTCGCCATTTCCCTTCCTTTCTGGTAACAGAACTTGACTTCAAGGAGGGGAAAATTTCTCAGAACATCTGTTAATGATATAGTATCCCTGCTCTACCTAGCAGTGTGCTTACACAAAATTTGCTTTTTCTCCTGCCTTCCACAGCTCTTGCACCATTCTTCTTCTCTGCTGCTTTTCCATGAAAGATGCTCAAAGAGTTCCAGCAAAGCTGTCATTTAAAATGACTTCACCAGTGTTACAAGCACAAATCCTGTTGTTGCCTGGCTATTTTGCTTTTGTTACTTCCTGCTCTTGCTTTGGACGTGAATTTTTCCTTGTCCCACAAGTAGGCTCCGTGAGACCTCTGCCATTTTTTTCCCCTATTCAATGGGAATGTGTACTCAAGATGAGAACCAAATGAACGTTTAAGTATCTTTAGTACATCTTAAGGCAAATTCGAGCAGCCAAGTCATGAAATGTACTCACAGCAGAGTAGCTTAAGCCATTTAAAGGACAGCGAGACAAATGCATCCCTGAAAACACCTCCTTGGATAACTGATATGCTGTACTGCACATGCCTTTTTTGGCTGAGCTGATCATCTCTGTCCCTGCCCGCCCCAAAAAGTTGTTTTAAATTCACAAAGTAGGTGTCTCTAGCCCTAAGCTGCCTGAGGGCCCAAGTGATTTGTTTTACCACAAGTGTGCTAAATGCACACTTGAAAACGCTGAATTCAAACCAAAATGTCCTAACCACAGATGTTTTATTCAAGATGCAACATGGAAGGGAACAGAACCATTGTGTTTCACAAGGGATGTGGAGATTAACAAAGAATATTAAAATCAATACAACTCCTCCATGCATGAAAGAGGGTGAAACCCCCTGAAAATAGTAAGGGCATCACCACAACAAAATTACATGTCAAGGCCATGACCACCTTCGTACCATGAGACAAAAATGAATTCCCCAGAAGAGGACAGTGATGTTATGTGACAAGTGGGGCTTTGAGACATTAATTTAGGAAAATGCCATTTCTGAGTGGATCTGTCTTGAAGCACAGGCAAACACAGGAGTTACTGCACCCAAAGACCTCCTCAAAAAGCCTCGTTCAGCACTGACCTCCCCTGCTCTAGCTGACTGCATCAGGCACTGAATATCAGACTCCTTGGCTTTGCTCTCTGCTGACTGGCTGCTCCTAGAAAGACAAATCTCTCCCGGGAAATGGCTCAGGACATGGACACAGAGACACATCTTTCATCTCCCCTTCGTGCGTGAGCAATTGCACACTGACCAGCAAGGATTTGGTCCTGGCCATGATCAGAATGTTCCAGAACCCTCAACAAGATATCAACTACAGCCAGCAGGGGGGTTCCTTATCAACACTTCATCTGTGAATGAAGTGGAACACTGCTTTTGAATCTGTTGATTTAAAACATAAAGTGTTAAGCACACACACATTTAGCTCATAGGGTATACACCTCATTTGCATTCACCACTATTTAGTTTAAACAATTCCCTTTTAGCATCTCATGACAGAGATTTATAGTTAATTGGCTAATTTTCTATACTATTAACAGCTTAACATTTTTATGAGAACATAAAAGAAAATAGTATTTGTGAAACCTTGGAAAGTTTGCTTCTGAGCCCTGTTTTTTTTTAACAGAATTTATCACCCAGTTATTAACAGAAAATCTGTGGAAGCCAAGATGTGCAGTTAAATGTAAATCACATTGTCTGGTGTTGCTTAAATTTGTTCTCTGAAACATCTGCTTTTCAAGCTGTATTTACCTGTCTGCCGATAGTCAGACAAATTACTGCAAGAGTTTTTTGCCTGAAGAGATGTCTGTCATCTCACAGAACAGATGCAAAGAAAAGAAGTTGACTTCCCTTTTTCTGAAATAAGCTAGAAAGAAAAAAACAAAAACCAAAACAAAACCAAAAAACCTTACCGAAACAAAACAAATACTTCAGTTTTCCTTTTACATCCAAGAACTACAGCAGCCAACCCTTTAAACAAACACTATCATGACTGAGTCCCCCATCAGAGGCTCAGCTGAACAGTTTAACATTGTGTATGCTTCATGCTCGCTTTACTTTCAGTATCTGAGGATGCAGCCTTGTCCCATCTGACTCAATATACATTTCAAGCTTTAAAATATTTAAACCGACTTAAAACTAGCACTAAGAGCTGTTGGCTGACAGAGATGGTTCTCAGCCAATCCAAAGTACTTCTGGGACCTTCTGAGTGTGAAGTGCTCAAAGCTGTGTTTCTTAGTGTGGAGAACACAAACCCCATTCTGCAAAGCACTGAACAGGTATTTTTCTCATGCACATCGTGGCCTGGGATGTATGTAAATAAACATTAGTGCCACTGAGAAGGCTTCTTGAACCAGATTTGTAACCTTTGATGGAAGTCTGTCCCATTGTCTCAGAGCAGAGAGCAAACTCCTGAAGTACGTGGGAAAGAACAACCTTGTGCTGGTGAACCCCCAGGTCTAAGCCCTAGAACTTCAGGAAAGATAATATTGGTCATTTCAAATCACATATTTTGGCATAATGGTTTTTTATGGATGAGTGATTTTTTTTAGAGACAAGCTTTATAATCACCGGTTGCAGAAATCCTTGTTTAAAATGCTGGCACATAAAGGAAAATTAAAAAAACATTTTTTTTAGTCCATAGACTCTCACACAGCAACAAATACTGAGGGAAAGTGATAGATAAAGTCCCTCCCTTTGATTCTCAGTTCTCAGAATCTGACTTTAAATTATTCCATCTCTTCATATGCCAACAGTATGGAGAGGGTCACTGGAGGGCTAAAAGAACTCCAGAGAATCGTCCTTTAACGGAGCAACAATGTGTAGGGGATCCATGACACAACAAAAGTACACGTTCAGTGGGTTGCTTAGAGAGAACAAAATGTTGTGAAGCACTCCAACAAAACACTTTGAAATGTCTCATATGTGCCTTCTGAGGAAACATAAAAAATGGTGGCTGTGATTGCTTTTTGTAACTGACAACGGCATTTGAGATCAGATCTTGCTTTTTGAGGCAGGACCTGTGTGAAACAAGCAGCTGTGCATCAAAACCAAAATATTCTTCCAAGGAGCTACAAGAAAGGCCCAAGACATAAAAGGACTGATAATTATAACAGCACAAACATAATGAGCTCTGAGTGTAATTGATGGTGAGTTGAACTGTTCTTTCAAATAAAAAAAAAAAATCAAACAATTTTCAACATGTTTAGGGAGCGTTATTCTACTGCTAACATTTTAATAGTGTTTTTACACCTACATTGTGCAGGAACCTTTTATTCTCAGAACACCCTGAAAACTGGATGACTCATTTCAATGTTACACCTTGTGACACATTTTGAACAAACTTGAAAATCAATTATAACAAAAGAATTGCTACACTGGTTGTGGAAATTTTGGAAAAAGCAAAGTCATGTTTTCTTCACAGCATTTTGTGCTTATTAACATTTTTGATTCAAGAACATAAACAAAATATTTTAAGAAATTTTAATGAAACAAAAGTGATTGGAAAGACAGTGAAAGGGAGAAAAAATGTGCCCTGAGAATGCAGATCTCTGTATTTCACTACTTCCCCTTTCTACTCTTAATGCCTGTAAAGACAGAAGCATATCAACAAAGAAATAAACTACAAGGAAGCACAGAAGCTCTGCTTCAGATTGGCCATGTGTGCTCAAGTATTTGATGTTATCAAAGAGGGGATGCAGAAACATGAAATGACATCCTCTCTGAGGAGATGGGAATAGCTCCAATGGACAAAGTCTGCCCCTATTAAGCCAGCAAGAAACTTCAACCAGCAAAACTGGATTTCAAGGCAGTCAATGCATGATTAGCAAAAACCAGATGGGCTAACAATACATATTTTAGGATGCTTCCTTTTTTTTTTTTTTT
>VZRL01000718.1:835429-980334 GCA_013397895.1 Origma solitaria
AAAAAAAAAAAAAAAAAAAAAAATTAAAAAAACTCCTCTAAAAGTATTTGAGCAGCATTAACTTCCAAAGCCCTTGAATCTGCTCCTTATGTTCTGGCTTCAGAACACAGCTCAACAATTCATCACTTTTTTAATAAAACTGACACGTTAGAAAATGTGTTTTAGACTGACCCATGTGTTGTTCATGTTATGAGCATTATTTATTCTGTTATTATATACAAGTGCATGCAAGCATTGCCTATATAAAAAAGAAAAAAAATAAAAACCAGAAGAGTTCCCTGCCCTTGAACTTTCCTGATGTTCCTAATTTCTCCCTAACACTGCAAATACAAGAGCAAGACATTTCATACTGCATACAGGCCATCTATTTTATTACAGTGTTGAAGGCGAGCCCACACTACTGTGAATTTCTGTTGTGTATTAATTATTCCCCTGACTGTTTATTTGGTTGAGCAGAATTAAGAATTACGCAGAAATCCGACAGTGCACTCTCATTTCATAATAAAGAAGCACATTCTGCATGGAAAAACAAAACTGAAATCTCTGAGTGTCATAGTAGCAATATGAAGCAACTCTTTCCACAGAAATGATCTGGTAAGAATTAGTGAATACTACTCAGAAGCACCAGGAAGTGAAAAGGTGAAGATTTCCATCAGACAAAAACAATTAACTCACTTCCCACAGTCATGCTATAACACGGAGCCATACAATATCAACAACAACAGAAAAGTCCCTGTAAGGACTGGGAATCTCCAAAACCACTCACAAATTACTTGGCACAAGGTCTTGTGGCGGAGGAGAGCCAACCCGAGCATAATAAAAGACTAATTTCTTCCTAGAGTTACTAACTCCAGAAATATTTGGAACAGATGCTTCAGAGATGAACTAGAGGGATTGGGCTCTGGAATTAAGCAACCCTTAAAAACTTAAATAACCCAGGGCTGCTATTGCTTTGAAGACCACACAGCTGACCCAAAACCCTCAAAACAACAGCCTGACATATGGATGTCCACGCACAATGGCAACCCAGTACTCACATCAGCAAAACTGCACTGTAGGGGATAAACGAGCTCAGGATTGGTGGCAGTAATTGTGCCAAAGGATCTCAAAGTGTGCCCAATATTTGCAATTCAGTCCAGGAACAGAGTGGATTCCTGCACCGGACACAGTAATTGAGTGGAACTCAAACCTAAACATCAGAAATGTTCCTTTGTGCAAAAAAAAGAGATGAAAGGCTTTACATATTCATTTTCTATGATATTCCCATTCTCTAACAAATTAATATAGTTTTAAAAGCCAGCTTGTGTCAGGTATGTCCAGGGACCTGGTCTAAAGTCAATGCTGAAGTCCATTATGGTACTTTGAATTCATTAAAATGAAACTTGTCTCTTCTCTGTTGGGTTCTGAATGCACTTCATGACCTGATATGTATACAGTAGAGACTTGTTCGCCACAAGAAAAGGAGCACACAAAAGAAATAGAATGTCTTCCTCAAACTGTCAGGTTTGGAGATTTTTTTCCTTTTCTTTTTTTTTTCTTTTTTTCTCTTTTTTGACATATTCCCATAAAGATTTATATTCTGGCCTTTGTTGTCTGGGATCCTTGTCTCTTACCCTTTATGCTAGCAAAGGAAATTCTACATTAAGGTAAATTGCTACTCCTGATACTTCTTTCCCTTGACTGATGGTTTTCTATTACAGGCTTGCAAGAATTCAGACTGGAAAGAAACCCAAGCATCTTGATTGAAAAGATTTGATACATTCTTTTCAAATTCATGCTATCTAAATCACAGCAGGATGACTTGTAATCAAAGTTTTTCAAAAAGAACATAAATTTGGGGAAAAGGAAAATGCCATTCAGCCCATTACAAGTCATCTTGGTTAACACAGCTCTTCCAGAATAGTATATCCCTTCTTCTTTAATGACCCCAGTGCCTCCAATTCCAAACTTGCCTCAGTAGGCTATTGAAAAATTGTATTTCTTTTTGAGTGAAAAGTACTTCCTTGTGTTGGTTCTGAATTTCATTTTTTCAGTCAATTCCAGTTCTGCTTCCCTGTTCGGTCTTTTATAGTCAGCCAAACAGTGAGTCAAGTGTTATTGAATAAGGTCTTCCACCCTGCATTTCTCAGAGCAGATGAGTTTGTAATTCTCTCTTTTTCTCAATTTTGCAGAGAAGAAAAAATGAACTCAGCTGTGATTACGATACCGTGGACTTCAAACCAGACTTCTCTTCCACTTCTTTCCTTTAAAGGTGCGTTTGAAGCCAATCTTTTAAAACATTGGTATTTGATTTTTGTTCACCTGTTCGGCTTTGTTGACTGCTGACACACACACGTGCCAGCCCCTCCAAGCACCGTGGTACCCCATTTTCTCCACAGTGCATTCACTGAATCTGACACAAAAAACACATCCCAAATGACTAATGCATAAAAAAAAAAAAAACAACAAAAAAACGGGGCATGATTCTGCAATTTATTTCAATGCTCTGAAAAATGCTAAAAAAAATTACCTTAAGAATGCCCTTTTTTTGTATTCACGGTCTGAATAACTTCAAATGCAAAAATTAATAGGTCGGGTTAAATAATCTCCAAAGTCACTCTCTGTAGATTTTGCTTTTATTTTTTTGTTCTGGGGAATGCTATAGCTTCAAGTTTCACCAAGGTCATCTTTCATCCAAAAAACTTAATATAATTAGTATCAATCCTGCATTTTGTGAGGCTCACACTGGAAGTTATTAACTGTGTTTCAAGTGGAATGTCAGAGAAACGAAGGGCAGAGAGAGTAATCTTTTCAGCTTCAAAGGCACAGCTGATGACTTTAGTTCACTGGTTAGTGAGAAAGACGTGCATTTTTTATTAAAGGTGTTAGAAATACATTTGAAACTATAAGCATTTTTCTCTCTTTTTTCTTTCCTTTCCTCATTTTTAGAACTTGGCACCACTTCAGTCTTTTTTTAACATCCCACATGGCGCTGGAACAGTTGCTTTAGATGTCCTTGTTGTTAGCTACAACAATATTTAGTTGTACACTTTTGCTTTTAACAGTGAAGCACTTCATCAATACCCTGACAGCACAGAACTTGCCAAAATCTGCCTTACCCAGTAATAAATATAAAAAATAAAAAAAATCAGTTTTTGCTGGTAGTGCCTTTAAAATACCATAAACACCTCTCTAAATAAAGTAAAACTGAGTTAGCCCTGTGATCCCATATAAATACAGCAACAGTGGAACACATTGAACAGAAGCCATTTGCTTAACCTTTCTCCCTGCTATAAGAAATGCAATGTATTTCCTTTAAAACTCATCACTGAAGATATGCTTGGCAACACCTTTAAAACAAACCAAATCGAAGTCTTAATAAGATCCTAAAGATCACAGATTCAATTCTTTCAAAGGAAATTCAGGAATAAATTTCAAAGCATATTTACAGAGTCTTCTTTACAATAAATATTCACTTTTGAGAAGAAAATACATATGGAATGTAAAGCCCTCAAGAATCAATCTATGGCTGTTAACCTCAAAGAAATTTAAGTGAGAAGGCTCAGGTTTGCAACAGGGAGGATAACCAAGTGCTGAAGAGAAACACCAAGGGGAATTGTGGATTCTCCATTTCCTTTGGCCCTAAATTAAGTCTACATATGTTCTGGTGGATGCTCTTTAATAAAATAAAGGTTTCTGTGTCTCATTATAAATCTATGAGAGTGGAAACTATGCAAGAATTTAGGCTAACTGACCCTCTGGACTGAGCTGATCACAGATTTTATCTGTGAATAACATACCAAGCTACATACAGTCCCACTGAAAATTAATGAGCTTATCCATATGTAAGGTTTTACAGGGAAGAAAGGCAAGCACAGCCTGTTACACTGTAGAGGAAATGCTTCACATACCTGCAGACCATTGTCAAGCTTATGGGGCAGCACTGACAATGCACTAATGCCTGTCTCTTTTTGGACTAGAAAATCCAGATACTGGCAGACTTCAGAGCTACCTGTGAGTGAGAGGGGATAAACTCATTTAACCAATCTGCAAATCAAACTGCTTGTAGAGAGGTAAATCCTAGATCCTCAAAATCTCTTGAAATCAGTATATTTCTGGCTTTTAAAGCGTGAGATACCAGAACCTACTTTCTTTTATTTTATTTTTTTAATTATTATTTTGAAAAGCACAATTTAAGCCTGAATAGAGTAGGAAGTTAGTATGAATAAAATAGCTTTCATATCCTGTTTACACCTGAATGTTGAAAATCACTACCTTGAGGCCACCGCTCAACCACAGGTCAGGTGAAAAAGGTCATTGTGACAGTCCTGAGCACACATTGTGACACTTTTCACAGGGGCGGTGACACTGAGGACTTCAGTCCTTCTTCCCAGGGATGTTTTTTTTAGAATGCCTGTGCTGGTTGCACATGGAGGCTGAGCAGAAGGGGAACTAACACCTTACAGCCTTTGTCACCTGAGGGGAGGTCTGAGGCTGAATTTGGAGCAAAGGATGCTCCTGGCAGGCACTAAAAATGCTTCCAGCGGAAGGGACTCTTAATTTGGAAAATCTCTTGCACTGCCAGTTTACAATAGAGACTGTTAGACTGCATAATTCATATGCAGTAGGGAAAAAAAAAATAAAAAAAACCAAACCCAGTGTGATCAGAGCTTAGGTTGGGAATGTTTGAATTCCTGACGCATTGCTGAAGCCTCTCCGGAGCTCAGCTATATAATGGAATCTTTATCAGGCCATCAACCAATTGTGATACTTATCTGCACAGCCTTGCATTTTGGGTTAAGTGATAATCCATCAAGGCTGGAAATCATTGTGTACTTTTTAAGTTGCCTACTTCATTACTGCGAGCTGACAGCTGGATGGATTTGTTAGCACTAGAAATATTTGTCCCAGACACAAAGAGCAGGTTCCTAATATATGATATTATGATATTTTCTTTCAAGTATTCAGCACGCCTGTAGTTTAATCTATGTCTCATTTATGATATTCATTTACTTGGCAAACTATTCAGATTATGAAATCTATCTTTATTTGTTCCAGAATGCAACAGCCTCATTTCATGAATAACGTGACCAAATAATGTATAATGATGACGACAGTCTTCATCTTACATCATAATGGCTGTTAAGCAGAGAAAATTGCCATTTTATAAATGGCAGAGGTCTCTGATTTAGTTTGTAAAAGGTAAAAATGGCAAACCACAAGTACTTTTCATGACATTTGGGGTAACTAGCTTCATGTGGGTCACATTGCCAGAATTTTTTTGGTGGTTAGACTGCATTAGTGCTGTGCATGTTGCCTGGAGGATTGCCCTTGGATTGATACTGCAACTATAAAACAACTTTTAAAAGTATCTGAGAACTGGAAATTCCACACAGAAGCACTTGGGTTTGACTTCGGTCTGCTCACAACGGGCATCAGTGTATTTCCATTTTTTAGCATGCAGTGATAATGCAGTTTCCTATTTAGTTTCACACTGCCTGAAAAAAGCACCTCCTTCCATAACCACATTCTGCTGCTGCTTTCTGCCTTGTTTCCTCTGAGACACAGGAAGATATCCTCTGTGGGTGCACCAATACCCAAAATTCCTAGGCCCAACTTAAAAAAACCCATAAAAACCAAAGACTGTTTCCATACTATGTTTGTACAGCCTCTCGCTTGGAGCTGGCGTGGCTTTGTTCTATGATCACCATGCATGTGAACGTGTACTGTTTGTCATTATTCTAATTCTCTGGGGGCATACTTAGAAATCTGTAGGGATCCAGCCAATAAAGTATGAAACCGCTTGAGGTTGTTTTATTGGTTTTTTGGGGGGGTTTCTTTGTTTGTTTTGGGTTCTGGATTTTGTTGTGGTTGTTGTTTGTTTTGGTTTGTTTTTTTTTAAATCTTGTTTGGTTTGGGGTTTTTTTTGGGGGGGGGGGGTGTTGAAAAGGGAGAGGTCTAACTTTTTCTTTTTCTCTTTTTTTTTTTTTTCTTCAGATTATATTATAAGAAGGTTTTTCCTGGCTCTGTATCAGACCTAAAAACCAAAGAGCTGTTTGAGTTAGAGCTGATGCTACAATCTCCTCTGCTGATCCTAAATCTGTGAGCTTTGAGCATTCGCAGCATTAATTGTACCACCAAGCCTGACTGGTGGGATAAAACCCTAATTAAATGTTGTTTCAGGAAAGGAACAACCCCTAAAATGGGCACTGAGGAGTACTAAGCCTCATGAAAATATCATAGTAGAACTTAAGAAACTCCAAGTCCTGTTCACAACAGGAATGTTTTGATGCAAAAATAATTTCAACTGTTAATCAAAAAAAAAAGGTAATGAAAGAAATCAATATAAAATCAAAAGATAGCAGCTCTTAAAAGATGGGTGATGAAAGCTTACTTGAATGTCTAATGGGAAAAAAATCCAAGGAACTGCCGCTTGAATCTCAAATTGTTTGGCCTTCTGAGAAATCTAGACCTTGGACAAACCAGTAGGGGACTATTGCAAAAGCACAGAGAAGGATGAAATAAAATCCAGAAAGTTTTAATTTTCCCACAGTTTGAATAAACCCAGCCACAAATTAGATTTTATGTTACTGCTACAGCTATAAAGTAGTATATAAACGAACTGGCTTTTAGCTTGCTGTCATAGGAAACTGCTTTTAACATTAGACAACGATCGTTTTTATTATCAGAGCTGAATGCAAGTAAGCACTCACAGCTATATTTAAAGTGTAACTCTACCCTTATCTCCTTAGCCCCTCACATATTCTACAGCTTTTTCTTGCTTTGTTGCTTCTGTCTTTGGCAATACCTCAGCCTGCCAAGTTATATTAATCAGGTTATGTGAAAGAAAAATAAAATCACAAGGAAAGAACTGGCAATGTCTAGCATTTTTTGATAGGAAGAAGTATGAGGACTACAAGTGCTGCCTAAGTAGTTTCTGCATTTAAGTTTCCTGTAATGAAACAGCTATTCTAGTAGGGTTGGGTTGTTTTTTTTTTTTAATCTTAATAGACACTTCAAGGTAAAAATAGGAAGAAAAGAGAAACCAATGTAACTTTTTAGCTAAGATGTTGCCATTTATGCTATTAAACAGAAATATTCACACCTAAAGTCACAACAGTTTTCAAAATGATTACATCCTCAAACCCTTCCTTACGCCACTGTAAATCCCTGTTCTAAATTTAGCTCCACAGATATCCTTTGAGAAACCTTTATTTTATACCAGAGCCAAGCCCAATAAAAAGCAAAGTGGATGATAATAAGGCAGGGATTTCGTTCATATATAAATGTGTGCATTCGTTGGCTTTGTGGTCACCCTGACGAATAAACTCTTGATCTCCCCAGCGCAGCTGCCTGGGAGCAGCATCGTGTCTGTGCTGTGCACAACAACTTCTGGAGATGTTTTTAGGCGTTGCTAAATAAAGCTTTGAGCATTCTGGTACAGTCATCATCCAAGTGAGTCAGCTGAGCCTGAATCACTCTGAGGCGTGCCATCGAACTCAATGGATCTGTCTTTGGAGATTGGGATGCTCTTGCAATGTGACATTTGCACCTATCTGCGTGGTGGTGGTGGTGAGATTTCAGTCTTCAATAATAAGGAAAAATAAACAAGTTTTATAATCTCTTTGACTTTTTTTTTTCATTCCTTGATAGAAATAGGATTTAAAAAATAAAAAAAAAGAAAAGAAGTTCTGTTTATGTGTGTGTGTGGGTGATTAACATAATGCCAGCCTGTGGGGAAGTTTTATGTACATTTGCGTGCACAAGCTTTTTCCCTCTGTGAATCCAGAAAGTGACTTGAAGTGGCTTCTCCTACAGTGTTAATCACACTCCCTTCTCCACCTACAGGACTTGGGAAGATTGGCACAGCGCCACCTAAATTAACTTTACACCAACAAAGCACTTCTCCAACAGAAGCATCCCTTGTTTCACTATCGGGGCAAATCCACAATCCTCTTGTGCCTCTTCCCAATCATAAAAGGAAACAATTGCATGGATCCATGCACAGCTTTCACAAATAACATTACATAAATCTGATAGAAAGACATCTACTCATACAGTGTATAATTATTCTTTCAATAGTCCTCCAGATTTGTTTCTTCTCATACATTTTATTCTCATTTTGTCGTACATTCCTCATCACGGTTATTAGGCTTTAAGATACCCTTGACAAATATATAAAGGGCAATATTTGTCACTGGCATCAAATTATGTTTAGGGCTTTTTGAGTTAGTAGGTAATGTACCAGTAAAAGAATAATTAATTCCTGAAGGACTGAGCACAAAAACAAGCATACGTTTGTCTGAGAAAGTGAAAAGTTTGACTAAAGAGGAAGTTTATGAATTATCATGCTGCCATCCAACTGGATCAGTAGCTTTTTTCATGTTGTTTACTAAATGCCAGGTAACTTAACACAGCAATGGATCACGCAGTTCTAGAAGTAACTGATAACTTTTTGGAGAATCTTTTTCCCCATGAATTAAGGCTTTTGGTAATGAGGAGGTACAATCATCAGAATGCAAAATGCCTTAGGTTCACAGATTCTGTTGGCTTTTTATACCCTGCTATCATATTCCTGTAAAGACACCTCCTTGACTGGATGTGGAGCAACACACCCTCAAAGTGGACTATGCAAAAGTCATGCAGCATAAAGGAATGCCTTGTAAAAGTTACCTGAGGAGACTCCTAAGTATCAAGCGATAATTTTAGAACCAAATTAGTGGAATCTCTCTAGTAAGTTTATTATGCCAGCCATTGGGAATCCAGTTCAAAGATATTATTAAATAGCATACACTACCTTAGGGGTCCAAGAAAGATGGGGGATGAGGGGAACCTAAGGAGAGCACCTTGACCCTTTTCCTCTGCCATGGGAATCAAGAACTTTGAAAGAAAGCCAGGATGAAGGAAGTCATAGAACCTAAATAGCTGAATAACTGAAGCCACTACCTCTCCTGCATTTACAGAGTGTCTCCACGATGTCTTTGCCACTAATTCAGGGAATCACTTTCCCCAATGAACTTGGAGAAGAACTCCTCATCAGCGTCATACTGACTTCTTTTCTGAAAACAAAACCAAACGAACTGGTGCCTTCAGCTTCTTTGCAGAGCATATATGTAAATTTCCTGTCCTTTTTCTTTGGTCTGTCTCTATTTGTGGTCATTTTTCAGTGTGACACTCCCAACGCCCCCATTAGAAACAACACTGCAGTTGTCTTCCACTGCTGGATAAAACACCTATTACTTCAGCTTTGTCCTTATTATTCATGATTAATTTCTTTATTTTTGCCTTTCATCTAGCGTATTTCTGAATAACACTGTTTCGATAAATTTCTCACAACTTGCTTGTTTCATTGTGCACCTGGTTTCATGTCCTGTTTCTTCCACATTGACATCTTCTATGATTTATGTTCATAGTAACCTCCTGTTTTGGTGTTTTAGTGAGGTTTGATATCTTAGACTGTTAAAAAACCCAATTTCATTAGTTTGTTACATGTGTCCTATTTTTTCCCTGCACTGGGACAAACTATCATTTTCCTTTCAATACAAGATTTTGAGGAAACAGACATCCCACCCTCATTTGACCCTTTGATTATCTGCCCAAGAGACTCTATCTACCACTTCCTTGAGGTTGAATTGGTCTCATCTTTTCAGCCATTTTGCTGCATTCACTTCTCTCTTTCTGGGAAAAGTGAATGCTCATATTTTAGCAATTGATCACCCAATTTTGCTTCTTTTACTTTGTGTTAAAGCAGCATCTCTGCAAGTGTAGCATCAAATTATGTGCGTTCTCTCATGTGTTAGAGCTGAAACTTAGAAGAGAGTTCTCCTTTTTCAGATCTCTCTATTGATGATGGACACACAAATGGTGAAAATGAACACTCCACAGCGAAGAAAATGAGGCCCTAAACCACACTTGGGAGGTAAGACAATGCATTAAAAACATCAGAACAATCATAACAATGACACAGTTATGGCCACATAACAAGCAGGAGAGAACAATTCATGAAGGGCAGCAAATATCAGCACAGCACACCAAGAGCATCGTCCCTCCCGGATGGGAGCTCTCCAAGCTGGAAGCTTCTGCTGCTGTACACAAAACATTCTTTCATAAAACTAATTCCTGTCATTCTGCTCCTTTTCAGGAAATGCTCCCCTTGCACCTAGACCCATGACCACTGGGCTGTTTTCCATGGTCTAGATTTCTTTTTCTGAAGGAAAAGTACTACTACAACACCTGCTCTCTTCATTAAAACATCTGTTTCACATCGATAGTAATATTAAAGATCAAAAGATGTAATTTCAGGTTTGGTGTCAGTTTATCACATAAAGGCCACGTTTTTAAAACATCAATGCCCTATGGAGGAAGAAGTTGGGTGATCTGAGAGTGTCACAATCTTTATACAATGGACTTGCAAGTTAGCTAAGGTTATTCTTGCAAGTTAGGCAGGTCACCACGACTGCCCAATAACAACACTTCCAGAAAGAAAATATTTCATAACTGTCTGAACTTTCCTGGCCAACTTGCACCTCATCATGCGAATACTTGCAGTGTGGCAAAAGAATATAATTTCCTCTCTTCTTGTGCACTGAAAGCTTTCAAGAGACCACAGAGGAACCTTCTGCCATTTAATTTACCATGACAGATTTGCAGCTACCCAGAAGATGATAATCTGCAAAACCTTCTGCACACATCTTCCCTATTTAATAGTTATCCAATCAGCCACCGAATACAAGAGTAAAATAACCTTCATATTTTGCTCATAAAGAAATTAAGGATTGCCAGAAACATTTGAAAAGCTGTAACAGAAAAAACCCCAACAGATGGGGGTCAAGGAGGAGGCAGAGAACTTTTAGCTCATTGACTCTAGCTCTGGTGAGATAACAACACCCCTAAATTAGGAATGCCTTAAGCTGTAAAAGGCTAACAAGGGTGATGCAATGCAATGCCTCTTTGTTACCAAGGAAGATTTCATCGGCAGAAACTCCAGTGCTGAGACACCTATCTTGTTTTAAATGGTAGCACCCAAAATAACCAGTCTTAAAAGGTCATGCTTACTTAAAAATAGCTCACTTGCATTTTACATTAAAGTTAATTTACTAACCTTAAAAAAATTAAATGCAAATGTATACAAATAATTTAAGCATCCTGTCAAAGTTCACATACACACTGCTAGAGCAACGACAACATTCAAGGTCATACGAAATCTTTCTTAACCCACTTATCACCCTGTGGATTACTCTGTTAAATATATACTGAGCTAGAACGCGCTCTCTCTCTCTTTAGCAATCTCTATCCTTGTTAAAAAAAAAAAAAAAATCAAAGCTCTAATTTCCTATTTATCATGTGCTTTGCAGGCCATAACAAAGAAGGATACCGTACCTCTGATGCTGGTGGCTGATGCCGATGTGCTTGTGCTGGCTGTTAAGGCTACATTGGTTGTGACTGTTGCAGTGGTAAGGGAGGGGATGACAGTAGTGGGAAGCAAAGTGTTGAAAACATCTGGTGAGTGGAGAAAAAAAAAAAAACGAAATAAAATCATATCATGCAAACAAAGGAAAACAATAACAGTGGTTTAATTTGTAAATACAAGCATGTTGAAAATGGCTAAATTAAAACATGATTAACACAAATTATTACAGGTACAACAGGGTACCTTGAAATTCTTGACATTTATCACTCTCAATTTTTATAGTCAATCTTTAAATAAATGGAATTTGAAACTCTGTTAAAATGACCAAGTTTCCACAGAACTAGAGAGTGACAGTTTAAGTGACAAGAATCCATTTCTTCGCTGAGCCATTTTAAATGTCTCGCATAGTAAAAACCATACACAGATGAAACATGCTGTGTCAGAGTGGGAGATGAAAAAAACAACACCGTCATGCTAAAATAAACACACACATGTTAACGAGAAATGGCTGTATGTTAAAACACCCACTTTCAGACAGACTCAATGAAGGGAAAAAGGGGAAAATGCTACTAACTATAAGAGCTGCTTTTTCCGGATTGCTTTTCTTCTTCCCACATATTTGCTTAAGACACAGTTGTCTGCTAAGATCCAGAGCAGAGTATATTTCAAAATCTTTACCCTAATTATCAGGCACAGTCATCTTTCAGTCATCCTTAATGCTTACAATTTATTGTTAGTACACATCAGTATTTTTCTAAAACAGCTTCGAACTAAAAATCAGAAATGCTAAAAATATGACTAATAAAAAAGCGTGTATAGAAGTCAGAAAAAAATGCCTATCCCTGATGACAGCACCCTATAAAACCCTTCATCTTTTGATCCAGCAAGTGCAGGTATGCCAGGATTGGGAACACGACTGCTTCGCTGCAGAGGAACCAACCATGTCTGATGCAGAATGCTCCAGCAGAGAGCAGAACATAACCAGATGTACACACAGAAAACACTTTGATTATGCTGCCAAAAGCAATAAAGACCGATAGGACTTTGCTTATAAGGTGATTGCAGGTTTTAAGGAGCAAACAAAGAAAAGCTCTGAAGAGAACTAGAGAAATGCACTTCCGTGAAGACATAAAAAGCATCTGACATTTTTCAGATTATTTATACCGCAGGTTTGAAAGGGGAAGGACTCGTTTCTCAGCAGTTGATGGTGAGTAACCCATTCCACACTGATTTCACTGAAAATATTTCTGAAGGGTGCTATTCAGTGCAGTAAAAGAGCAAAAATCTGACCCACAATCTGTCTTCCCTTGCCGTGGAAAGAAATGCAATTGGTCCCTGAGTGCCATCAATTCTGACTGAAATCAATGGAAGCTGAAGTACCTCAGAGCTTTCCAGTACTGGGCCCTACAGAGCACACTTCAGACACAGGGTCCTTGAGTTCAGCATTGCATAATTACTCTTTTAAGGCTTCAAAGTAGCATGCTTACCTAATTTCCATGTGCTGGACAACAGAATACTTTCCAAGTTTAAAAGTCTCCTTCTTAGTTAACATCTATAAGTCACCTAAAATTTTCTGTATTACTCTAGTTTTGATAAGAGAACACCACTATGCTCTCTGGAATCTATACTTGTGTGATTTTCTACTTCTGAAGCCATCAGAAAACTGCATAAGATGGATCCCTGTTCCATCTGTTGTACACTGGTATTTAATCTAATTCTCAATATAAAATATTCTCAAGGAAAAATTGGAACAGACTTTTAAAAAAACCCACAGCTGTAGTCACATTAATCACCAGGAAAAATGATAACATTACCTGGAGTGTGAGTACCACAATAATTAAATAGAACTGAGTATAACAAGCATTAGAAATAAATTAATATGTTAAAAAGATACATGTCACATGTACTGATCTATGCAATTTCTTCTCATAAAGGGAAACTCCTTCCCTGATAAGCATCTGTTAAAAGAGAAATCAAACAGAAAAAGCCCCAACCTACTTCATAAAGAGAGCAAAACCTTGTTTATTAGGAAAGCTTTACAAATCATTCTTGCACGTAAAACTAATTAGTGTGACTCATGGTTCCATTCATTATCTTTCTTAAATATACCAATTACTTAAGGCTGCAATGACAAGCTATGGATTTATGACAGTGCAATCCATTCTGAAAGCACACTGTTTATCAATTTTACCAAATAACAGCTTACATGAGTCACTGGTGAACTTAGAGCTTGGCTGCTTTCTGGTTTCTCCTCTGATCGAAGCATTTCAAACAAGATTTCTTATTTTAAATGGAAGGCTACCTAGGAAACATTCCAGCTAACAAGAATTAGGATATGTCAGCCTTTTAGTACAGATGTGATCTCATCAGATTAAGAATAATGAAAAGTTGCGCAGAAATTAGTTTCCTGATGGTAGTCACAAACAGTGATGCCAAACATCAAAATGGCAGCCTGGCAGAAGCCTCAAAGAACAGCGTATCTTCTCAAAAGGGATGCAAATACAAGGAATAGCACTCGGTTTGTTTCTTTCTTTGCAGAGTGACGTAAAATTCACTGTGTGAAAGACTGCAGTCTGCCTGCTTTGCCCACAGCACTGCAAGGACTCTGAAAGACCAGAGCACAAGAGAAAAGCAGGAATCAGCAGCCTGAGGAGCACACATTGCCCAAGCAATGAAATCTGAGTCTGTTCTGGACTCAAGAAATGTTTAGTTTGCAACCAGCTAAGGTTCAAGGACCTACCCAGTGGAACTACTTCATTAACAACATGACAGTCTGCAACAGGAATGTGCAAAGTGACCAAACAGCTCATAGCTCTCCAGACAGCACTTTTTGGGATGCTTGGACCATATCTCATCCTTAAATCCTACTCTGGACAGCCCAGATCCAGACACAGCATTCTGAAATGATCCCTCCATTGAAAAGACTTGTGTGGATGGTGCCTGCTGGGTCTGACAGAAAGGCTCCTCTCAGTTCTTCCAGGATTGATGGATTCTCATGGAAATGTTGTCTTTGCCTTGAAAAGGCTTTTGAGTGAGAGAATACAGAATACGCAGTTCAGGAAAAAAACCAGAAGTTATGTACAGTGCTCCCCAGTCTCTCATCACGCATTGCAGGTGTAGGGGATAAATGGGTTTGGAAGCTCCCAAAATCACACAGACTACAGACCAAAAAAAAATGTTACTTAACAGCACAGGCTTCTGTTCAAGCCACAAGGATCACTGTGCTTCATAGAGGGTGTGCCGCTTCATTTCATGCCAGAAAAGGGAATTACAATTTGACCTCTTTTTAGTCCTGCAGGACTTTTGGCCATTTTTTTTTCTTAATGCAAGGCAAACCTATCCTAAACCACCAGCGAGGCACATGTTGTCACCCAGAGCTCCCTGCTGGCAGCTGCTCAGAACAGGCCATCAAAGGGACAACGTAGATTTGTCCTCTTGAGCTTTCTGTCGGGAAGGATCTTAACAGAACAGATTTGCAGATTTCTGCCCAAGAAATATGTGCTGCAGTGAAACTTAATTCCATTTCCTTGTCTTGCAATTTCTGATTCTAGTTGTACACAAAGCTCAGCTGAAAATGGATTTTTGTTTATGCCTCTCATGCCACTAAATACCAAGGATCATTATGGCCAAGAGACCTTGCAGAGCGGAACTTTTTAATTCAAGTAGCCATACCCAAATCTGTGCACCAGATTGCCATTTCAATAATACTAAAGTATTAATCCTTAGCCTCCTGTGAAGCAGAAAATAGCTATATTTTGCAGATGGGGAACCAAAGAAGATAGAAAAGCCATGCTCAGAGATCTAGAAGTCAAGCAATAATTGTCTCCATTAATTTTGAAACCTTACTTCTGAACTGGATGCTTGCTGACAGTCAGATATTCAGCCAAAAATCCAATAATGTAATTAAGTTGGTATTAATTTCATCATCTTGCTAGCTTGGAAATGCAAACAATTCATGGAGAACTAATTGTTTCCAAAAAAGCTGTTGGAAATAGAAAAGGGGATGACCTTCATGCCAAAGGACTTCCGCAGACTCCATCTCAAACTCTTTGTCACTGGTGTCCCCCAGGTGACACAGGTGAGGCTTGGACTGGATATTCAGTAGGAGAGACAGAGCAGCGCTGAGTTCCACCTGATCAAAATTTGCTGTTCGCTTCTCCTTCTGCCCTGAATTGATGCTGCCTTCTCCTCGCTGAGGCAGAAGACATCCATCCATTTAAGTGCAGGCAGCCTGGATAATTTACTCTCACTGCCGATTTGGCCCTAAGCATTTTTACTCTCCATTTCCAAAGAAATGAGAAATGGTTCTGTTTGGTCTAGCGGGCTTATGTGAAAGATAGATCTGACCTATTGAAAATATTTGACTTTTTTTGGTAAAAACACAACCGATATTTTGACATGACTGAGCACAAATCAGACAACAATAGCAGCAGTTGATAAAAATGTAAAGGCTTTTGTTTCAAGCCTGACAAAGGCTGACAGAAAAATTAAAGGACAGAGTGATAATGATGGATGGTCCTTGCTGTATTTTGACTGAGAATGAAAGAAATTTTAAGTGGTAAACTGAACTGAGTGATGACCTACCTGGGAAACAATCTCACTACTCTGTGAAAAATTTAATCAGTCTGTGGTATGTAGCACTAAATAATTTAGCAAGGTTTTGAATTCAAAGGCAGCTGCATTTACCTTGCTCCAAGAAAATGGGATTGAACAAAAGGATCACCCAGCTTGAACACCATGTGCCAATAGCTCCTTAGCACTTAGACTGAATGATCATGAATGCTCGTGGACATGAGGTCAAGGGGTTCTTTTTACTAACTGATTCAGATTTTTGAAACTCTGAAATGGCAATTATGTGCTTGACATTTTTGCTAGCAAATCAGGTGTCATTAAAAATATCCAAACCCTTTTAACAAAAGCTCCGTGTAGATCTATATCCTTAGTTATACCAATGAAGTCTTCTGGAGGATGAGTTCATATTGCAAGGCATTCAGCTGGGCTAAAATGGCTGGAAGCTCAGAAAGAAAATAAAATAAATTCCCATTGTCCCAGAACTGTAAGACATTTCATGGACCTGTAGATGATATTACATGTTAAAAGATGTGAGACATCTCATTGAAGTTTGATTAAACATAATCCAGTTGCACAGAAGGAGAAAAAAACCCCCAAACTGCTAAGAGATCCTACAATTTTGATCCTACTTCTCTTTTTCCTTAAATTAAGAACTGGAAAGAACAATAGTTTTCTTATAGAAAGTTTTATAGTTTGCTGGTTGGTTTGTGGTTTGTTTGTGGTTTTTTTCCCCTATTTCAAAAGCTATAGGCTTCAGTATAAAATATAGGATGAAGTATTTAAAATTACAGCAAAAAAGCCCATTTCCCTCTGTTCTCAAAAAGACAAGCAATTAATTGAAATCTACACATCCCTGGCCCAAATTCTGCTGTTAGAAAGTTAAGAATATAACCGAAAAGAACAAAGCCCATTTCAATATTGTTACTTAGGACTGGCAGTATGGTGCCATCCCAAATCACCTAAAAAGAGGGCCTGATATCACACTGTGGCACATTTTACAACACGCGCTCTGACCGGAATTGATTATGACAAAATAAAAAAATGCAATGAATGTGAAAAAAACAAGGGGTAGTAGCAAGTTATTTCTGATTATGCCATCTCATTTGACATTGAAATATGAAGAAGAAGTTGGTTGCCCTAAATTGTCTCGAAAGAACTCCTCTAGTGAATATCTCATTTATTTTGTGCACCAGAGCAGCAGCAGGACTCCCAGAGCCCACAGGTGTGTGAAAGGCTGATTTTCCACAGGTAAAGGCAGGTCAGGCTCGGGACAGATGTGAGAGCAGTCGGAAAAGGAGCAGCTGTGGATCTCAGGCAGGTGACAAAGGTGACAAGCAATGGGATGGAAGGGCCTCAGTGGGGCAGGAAGGACATGGCAAGGGAGAGGAAGTTCTCAGGGCTGAGAGCAGGGACCAGGTTTGACTTCTCTCCTCCCTCAAGGTGCTCTTGGCAGAGCTGTGGGGCCGTGGGCCAGGCAAACAGGAGGGGTATTTAGGGTATTTCGGTAAAACTCATCTCTGCCACCTTCCATGGGGGCCCTAACAAGCAGAAAATGCTGAGCTGAGGCAGAGCACACCCTTCCCTTTGCACAGATCAGAATCTGAGATGTAGCAGACACTAGAATTATGTCCTTTCTAATGCTCATGGGTACTGGCACAAAATTCAAAGAGTAGCAGTAAACACAGAAAGGAAAGGTTTGGGGTTTGTTTTGTTTTGGTTTTTTGTTTTTTGGGGTTTTGTTTTTTTGCTTGTTTTTTCTTTTTGAGGTTTTTTTGTTTTTTGGGTTTTTTTTTGGTTTAGGGTTTTTTCCTTTTTCTTTTTTGTTGTTTTTTGTTTTGTTTTGTTTGGTTTTTTTTGTTTTGTTTTGGGTTGGTTTTTTTTTGTTGTTGTTTTTTGAGTGTTTTTTTTTTTAATAGATATTGTTGTCACAAATATGGCTTTGTCACCTGGCGACTGGGGCAGAGCTGCTCAGAGGGACCCCAGGAAAGCTGAACCAAGCATTTCACAGGAAAGCATCTCACACCAACATCTGAGCATTGTGCTGGCGCCTCGTGGCTTTCCCAATGTCGCGCCTGACCTTTGAAGCCCTCGGCGCTTACTTTAGGGAGCGTTTTGCTCCCCGCAGCACTCTGCTGAATGTGCTATCAGCAAAAGCACTCCGACTGCAGCTCCCTTGGAATGGAGAGAGGTTTGCAATGAAGGCCTGGAGATGCTGGAGCACGCTCCCGTCTCACCCTCCATCACACTCAGTGTTTGTCACCAGCTCAGACATTTAAAAACCTCCCCGGCCCTGCTCTCGATGTAGCACAAGAATAAAAGGTGGCATAATGCACAATCTCACAATGCATTTACTTATTGCTGCTCAGTTTTGGTGGTTTTGTATTGTCTGCAATATTTGAGCTGTAAAAAGGCTGTCATGCCTTATTTCTTAATTTCTATTCGTGCTGAAGCCAGGTGATACACACAGAACATAAAACGATAAACGTGACTCAATAATAACTTAACCAGGTGATTAGATATTGAAAATTATGTTAGTGCAAGAAAAATTGAAATTCTCAAGCAGCCAAATTCTTTAATACTGAAGAATCTATTTTCAAGCCTCTAAGTTTTACTTTATTAACAGTTATTAGTGCAAGATTTACCTCTAAGGACAAAGCAAGCCAAGTATTCAACAGAAAGATTAATATTCAATGTTCTGGCATTTTATGAATATAATACATACTTCAACTTACTCCAGAAGTACTGTAAGACTCAATTTTCCCCCAAACTTAGCATAAGTTCTACTAGCACTTAAAAAAGTCCTTTCCAATTCAATAATAGTAATAGTAGAAAAGACTATTATTTTAAAAGAGTCAATCTATCTTGCACAAAACCTCATCTTTCTCATTAAAGGAGCTACAAATACTGCACTGAAGCTTATGCAACTTGCCTGAAAGAAATTCAGTAAAATTTGCAGAGCATGGAACAGGCTAAGAAAAAGAAATTTTGTAATTCTGCATTTTAAATAAAAATGTAAAGTTTTAGAGACTGCAGCCTCAAATGAAGATGCTTTACTTATAAAAGGGCATCTCTATATATATCTTGATTTTGTTCACAGCTCTAGATTAACAAATACAGACACAGTAAAGAATGGATCTCTGTGCCTTGAGGATCTGTAAGATCATTATTTGGGCAGTACAGACCAAACTTCAGGAAAAAAGAGACAGCACTATTCCCATTTCACAGCTGGGGTAATGAACACAGAAGAGTTAAGCGGAATGTCGTATTTTTTACAGACTTCTGGGCCTGACAGGGGAGTTCAAAACAGATCTCCTGAGGTTAATTTTAATCCTCTGCTTTAAAAAAACCCCAAAAAATCATATCCACAAAAGAAAACAAAACCTCTCAAAATTGCATCTAAAAAAGCAGTTGTCCTTATACCTACAGTGCCAATTTCACTGCATTCAGGACAAAATGTTACCACAAAAGCCACCAAACATCTTGTATGAATAAAGCCAGCACAATTTTCCCCAGAAGCACTCCATTCTATCACTATTAATATGGTGTTCTAGGCCCATTGCCACTGCTTAAAAATCACATTAAGGCTGTGATGTTCATTTTTACTCTTTTTAAGTAAGCAGACAAGCCATATTTCCTTGTTTTTCCAAGCCATAAAATAGGAGCATTCAAAATTAAATGAAATAAAGTACCGGCAGCTGGCCCTTGAAAACCTATAAGGAAAAGCTAATGCACAATACAAATTCAGACACCAGCAGCCTTGAACAAAGATGACAGCTTTCTCAGAATGACACTTGACTCCTTCTGCACACACACAAAAAAATTGTTTCAAAAGGCTTAGCCAGAATTGCACTGAGAAGAAGAAAGAAGGTAAGGAGAATTTTCCAAAATTTCCTTATTATGGGGACATGCGTTGAAACTAAATGGAGGTAAACAGATTGCTGATCTCTATTTTATTACAGTTGCTTTTTTCATTTCTCTGAGAAATTCAGGGCAAATCACTGGAGTTGCTTAACTCCAAACACACTGCAATAATTCTAAGGTTAGTAAAGAGAGATAGCAGGGACTGCCATTTATTTTAAATAACTTTATTTCAAAATAAAATCAAAGGGTCCAACACTAACTTCAAATGCTTTATCACAGTGGGATTGCTGTATCTTATTGAAAATCACCTTGGGAAAGTGAATGGCACCTTGCAACCTAAAACAGAGATGTCTGCACCTCATTGCACTGTCTTGGACTAATACACTTAATTCTCTCATTCCTATCACCTGCGAAAACAAGGCCCTATCTTTCTAGCTGTCAATCTCTTATGTTCTGGTTTTTGGGGTTTTTTAGGGTTTTTTTGGGGGTTTTTTTTAACTTTTTTTTTTTTGTCTCAAAACAGTTCTATACATGTAGATGAATTCCCGCCATGACTCTTTGGCTCTGTATAACACGTAACTGTGAATGGTGGGATACAAGGAACACTGTCAAGACTTAATTTTGTTAAAATTATAAGCAGGAGAGTTTGCCAATGAAAATCACAGGGTTTTTTCATAAAGAATGCTCAATCATATCTGCTAATTTATTTTAAACAAAGTGATATACAAAACAGTGCAAAGAGATTTCAGTTCCTGCCTCGGAATGATGAAAGCCACCCAGAGCTCTCCTCAATCAAGCACTTCAAAATGTCAGCATCCCTCCATCCTTCCTGCTTCACACCAACCAAGGACTGGGAAACCTGCAGAAAATGTAAAAAAATTTGCCCAGTGGTTTCTGGGAAACCACAGAAACCACTGGGGAAAAAGCTAAATTCACTAGAGCAATGACCCACAATAATATCTGAGGAATAAACACTTTGCTCACTCCTTGAGTTTTTCCCTGCCAAACTTTCTTCCCTTTCTACTCTCCTTTCATTTGTTTGTTTTGTTTTTTCTCCTTGCAGCTTGAGGATGGTTTTGAGATGCACCCTCATTGTCCTCCTGGTTATTTTTTGCTGCTTATTCCCCTTTCCGTGGGACTAATACAGAAAAGATTGATGCCTTTTTGAAAGCTGCCAAAACAGGCTGGAATCCTTGAGACAAAAATCAAAGTGATTCATGTTAAGGCATAGCAAGTCAGAGGTAAGACACAGAGCAGAGAGTCAGTGATAGGATTTAGCAACAAAAAATGTGACTTTAATTACAAAGCTAAGAGAATTTTATTGTATTGCATCAAGAATTCAAGCAGTAAGAGCTAGAGGAAACGGTTTGAGATTGAAGTTTAGAGGATTCCATTTTGGAGGAGGGGCTAAAGACACTTTAGGTCCCAACACAAATTTAGATTGGACCTATGTCATGAAGAGATGTCAGGAAGAATTTTTAATTTTGTTTAGGGAAATTTCAAATTCTTGTCAATTTGTTCAGGTTTTTAGTTGAAAGAATACTGAAAATAAGTGGAGAAAGACCTTACTTGCTCTAAGAAAAATATTAATCAAGTATTGTAAGGAACATTTTATTGAATATTTTTCCTTTATATAATATAGGAAATGCAGACTAAGATAAACTCCAGAAAAATTGGCCAGGCAATTAATAATTAAAAAATTAAACAGCAAAAATAGAATACTAGGTACTAATAATTATTAATATAAAATTATGGATGTTAGAAATATTAATGCTTTGAGTTAAGCTAATTACAAACTTTTCTCTGAGCCTCCATGCTCACCTTCATACATGATCAGAGATCTCAGACACCAAAGTTCTCAAAGCTGTGTAGGAAAGATGTACATTTTTTGTGAAAGCTTTCTCTACCCCTCTCAGCCTCCAAGGCATTTCCGTCTATCCCCAAGAGGGTTCACAACCTCAGCACAGTTCTGCTGTATCACCTGGCGTGACCAGTTCTCATTTTTAGCAATATCACTTAGATAACATTCTATTTTCTTTCCTGCATTGAGTGAAACACTGAGGAGACTTTCCTCAAAAGAAAGGTAAATTACGGAAACACCACGTGAGAAAGACAGAGACAGGATACCTTTATCTGCATTCCACCACTCAATGGTCAAGAAAGGCTTCAACCTAGAAAAATCACTAAGTGACTTTAATATTGTCTTTATGGTTTGAGTTTCCTGAAAAATAAATGATCTAGATGGAAAGAGAAGATCAGCAGCAGCTGTTAGATTGTGACTTTATCATCAGTCTCAAGTGAAATTATTGAGGTAATATTTCCTTCATGAAGATTGCATATGATGTTCATAGACATGGTAATTTTACAAGCTGGCATCAGAAAAAAAAGGCTCAGTTGAGGTAAAGTTCAGGAAAATTGGGGGTATAAGCAATAGTAAAGGGTGAAAAAATAGAGAATAAGCTCTGCTACTACAGCAGTTCAGTGATAACAAACTCAACAGCCTTATTTTAGAAAGACACAGCACTGAAGGTCAGTTAAAACAGTGTTTTTTAAAAAAAAAACAAGACCTATATATTTGGTATCCACGCAATCTTTTCCTTTTGAGAAGTCCCATAAGAGCTACCACATCAGCCAATAATATGTGCACAAAGAAAATTAAATATTATCAAGAGTTGTGTGCTATTAAAGACATTATCCAAAACCACAGGTTTTAGAGCACGTACAACATGTATTCAGATAGAAAGGAGCTATACATATTAGAATATATCATTAAAGGTTATTTTGATATATTATATATATTGTTATTGTTATAGGGAGAGATTTCCTGCTGCTGAAATACTCTGAATTCAATTATTTCAATGAGTACTCCAGTACGAAATTTAAAAGTAATAAAAAAAATTATTTTATATGTTATATAACCAAATCACTTCATTTAAAAAGTTTTCTTTCATGAAAAACATTACTTTAATGTGAAAATGTAGAAGTGTCAAACATATTCCCCAAAAGGGTTAGTGTGGTTTGGAATGTTATTTTCTTGACCTTTCCAAAATACTTTTAAGCTTATCTGGAAAAAAAATTTGTATCTTATTTTTCTAAAGTCACCACAAATGAAGAAAAATCAATTCACACAGCTCAGCTATACACCCCACTATTCAAGTATTTATCAACAAAAAGCAATTTCAAAGTAGCTGCCTTGAGAGTGTTCAGGGATAATAGCTGGACAATTCATCCATAAAATTAAGCCAACAACTCCACCATAAGTTTCTTGACAGCCTTCTCACACCTGAAAATGTCAACGAAACACTTTTCTTCTTCAGCCCAATAACAAAATCTCTATTACACAATGATTTCTTAATTCATCTGACTGCAGGAAATTAATCTGCATTGTGCCTTAAGGTCGGGACCACCTCTTCTAGCACAACCAAGAGTTTTCTGGAGAAATCAGCTTTAATATTATGATAATGATTTAATACCTTAATGCCATTTTAGAACATTGATATAAAATCAGAGTATTTCAACACAATTTGAAGGGCTATGCTTTGAAGAAGATAGCTTGGGGGCAAGCAAGGCTTTTGAGACCAAGAAAGTATTCCTGAGCATGCTTTTATTTATTTATTTTTCAACTGAAAGCTCAGGCTCCTTTTTCTGAGAGTTACCTTCTGTACTTTTTCATGTATTTTTACTTCTTAGAAACTGGGAATAGGAGAAACTTTTCACCTTTGTTTCAAGGACTCAGAACTGGGACTCCTTTCTTTTAATTCAAACAAAGATACAAAAAAAAGAAAAATCTCAATACCAAAAAGGCACAGGTAGCCACACGCACTAAACTTCTAATTAAGTCCTAAGAAATCTTCTGAATCTCATATTATTGATATGCCTTGATTGCTGTAAGGACAATATTGGGGTTTTTCTACCAAAACCACCCACTACTGCAGCTATAGATGTTATTATTGTTACATCACACCACAGCTCTGCTCAACTCCCTTTTTGCAAAGCCCAAGCTTTGTTCACATAAAGGTTGGACTTTCCCATAGGCAAAAAAGTCTTTTCTCTGAGGGGTGTGCGTATAAATGAGACATTTCAAGTCAACTTTAAAGGAGGAAACTTTGGGAAATGTCAACCTCAACTTATAGGATCTTAACTCATCATCTTACTGATGAGTGTGCTGCTCCACAAGGACGCTGCTTCCTTTCCTTCCCAAAATTTTGTGTAGTTTTTGTCATATGTTTACAAGGATAAGGTGTCCAAAAACACTGCACAGGGTTTACCAGAGGTCTGCAGTGAAAATATTTGCAAACTGAATGATCTGTTATCTATTCACTACATTTAGTTTTGAAAGGAAGCAGAAAATATCCTCACCTCCTCAGTTTTCTTTCCATTTACTGCCTACTCAGTTTCTACTTTTGTAAAGACACATGTGCAAGTAAATTAGAGAAATAAAGGAAAGAGAGGGGTCCCTATGAGGACATCACAACAGAAATTAAATGCAATAAATACATAATTGTGGGCAAATGAAATGACAAAGACAACAAGATGTAGAACAGAGAGAGGTAGAAGATTCTGATTAATTTCATGTGTTTTGGATTCCACAGAGTTTCCACTAAGCAGAAAAAAGCCCCAAACTTATATAGATGTACCTGTGGAATTACTGCTGGGCACAGAAGTGAATCTCTATAAATACATTTGGAGGAAGGATTTAATAAACTAAGGTATCTGGTGCAAATTTGGCATAGTGCTGTTCGAGATATGGAGTACAGTCAATCACAGATATTAGAACTAGACAAAAAATGAAGAAATAAGGTGGAAAACAACAAAAAAACCCCCAAAATCCCCATGAAATAAGGAGAATGGATACAAGGGAGAAGATTCCAGGAAATGCAGAGTTTAAGATCACAATTAATGAGAAATTCAGACCAATGTGGAAATACTTGAGAATCTGTTGAAGGGAAGCAGCACAAATATCATTTTAAATACAAACTTCCAGCACAAACAGCAAAAAGAGGCCAAAAACCTCGTAAGGTTGAGAAGTGTAGAGATCAAGCATCTAGGCTTAAACAAACAAAAGAGAATACCTTCCCCTCAAAGCACACAACTAAATTCAGAATCTTGTTGCCACAGGTTACTGTGGAAGCTAAGATGACAAATGTTTTGAAACGGGACTGGACAAGCAGGTGGAATATAAGTAATGTCATAGTTAGGAAAGGTGCAGTGGAACCTCTAGTCTTACTCATTGCAGGAGATCTGTTTGAAAGCATTTCAAAACACTGCTGAGGATGTAACTCGGTCTTGCAGTTGCCTTTATTTGCAAAATATAGCTTGCCAAAGGAAAAAAAAAAATAAAAAATTGAGAGGCTGAAGACAAAGGAATATGTTATGGCACTTTTTGTTCTCCAGAGATCCTAAGTAAGTGGCTCAAATGCTTTCTACTGTAGCTATAATTTGGGCAATAAGAACTGCCTTGACCATCCACAGCTGCTGATTCATGTTCATTTCCATCCTGCTCTCCTAGATAATTGCTACACAACACATTACAGCTTGGAATATTTCAATTAATTTAATGCCTGGCTGTAGATTGGCACATCAGGATATTTCACCGAGGCACTCTATTTCAAACAGGGCCGCAAATTATCAACTGCTGCTGTTCGTGTTAAGTTTTCTCCACAACGCGGACTTGTGTCACTCACCCCAAGGTGGTGCTGAGCTGAGTCTTTGGCAGGGACACCCAGAGGTGACAAAAACACAGCAGCTGTGTCTTTGGGTTGATGGTGATGGAACACCTCCACCCTCAACTCCAGCTAAATCACTGCAGTTATTACTGAAGCCTGGCAAGCCGAGTCTGTGTTTTTGGGTTGAGAAACGCGAGTTTGACAGTTTGCTCTGTTTGCTGATGATTAATGACTGGTATTTGGACAAAGGTAAACAAAAATTCTTAATAAATTCGAAGAGAGTGAAAATTGCCTGGGGCCCATTACCAAAGAAAGGGTGTAATATATCTAGCCAGAATGTGCACTTCTAAAGCACTAAGCTTGCCAATTAGAATACAGAAACGACAACAGCTACAGGCATTAAAGCCTGTGCCTTTGTTACCGCATGAAACAAATGTTTGAGCAAACTACGTCTTGCCTTTGTACTTCTGCCTATAAACCCTGACTTTGTACCCACCTTCCTGCTTCACAGAGCACTTTTTGACATTTATTATTAACAATAAATGTTAAGAAAAATGAAATTAGCAGTCACATTGATTCAGCAAAGCAGCATGAGCATATTTAATAGCCCAAGCCTTTAACCTTATTTAAATAGATTTAATTTCTCTGAAGTCTGGTTTCTTTAATTATGCAAAAAAAATTATAAAAATAATTTTTATGTTATCAGATACTAATTGTATTGGACAGATTGCCATTCATCTGCTTACAGCAATATTTATTTCCACTGCAACCACTTAACAGCAAAACAGTATTACCTCATCATCACTCACAGTGGAACAAATGTTTCTGTCTAATTCTGTGTTTGGGTTGGTCCAGTTAAAGGCGTGAGACACTCTTTGCTCAGTTTGTATAATTAATATAAATACTTTGCCTACCCTTAATCTCTAATTATAATAAACTATATTTTCCATATTTAGGCAATCTTTTCTCTACACTAAAGCTGTCTAAATCTTCTCTGAGTTAGGAAGATAACTTAAAAAATTGAGAGAATTAGTAGATTGAATATCACTGAGGAGGGATTTCAGGGGTGGGGGGAAGAACAAATTAAATTAGATGAAGCTTTTACACCATTAACAAGCAGAAAGAGATAAAAATCTGTTGAAGTGAAGAAAGAAAGGAATAAAATGTATGCAAATCACAGCGGATGTAAGAAAAGGAAAGCTGTGGACCATGTTGCACTTCCGTGCCTCTGCAGATGATACCTGATGATACCTTCCACTGATGTCCCCTCTTTCCTCACACAAGCTCGTGTAGAAAATCTGGAATGTACCTTGACTTAGAAACCTGATATTCAAGGCAAGAAGTCATATGATAAATGAGCTCTAACAAAGGAGTAGGACAAAGAATTACATCAACACGTTAAGCACAGGGGAAAGGATGAGAAATCAAAGGATGCTCCCAGATATATTTAGGAAGATTAAAAAAATACATCCTCTCTTAAATAGAAGGATGCATCTCAGAAAATGATAAAAAGTAGGTTTCCTAGCCCCCAGAGAGAGAGAGAAAAAATATTGTATAATTTTAGGAGGATTATGTTTCACTAGAGACATTTATGAATGTAATGAGCCAAAGAAGGAGTAAGGCTGCTTAAATTTATCTATACAACTGATTGTGCTCCACTTGATAAAATAATTGTGTCAGTCTCCTCTGTACTTAGAATAAACCTAATGACTCTGAACCCCAGCAAGTCGCTAAGTACTGAACAGCATCTCATGCTCTGTCACATATCTCTCATTGTTTCAGAAACCTCGGAAGCACCTGACATTTACCTTCGCTAGCTCCAGCGCTGGAATTGCAGAAATGCAATTAGGAAAACTCAGGTACTCATAACAGAAAAGGTCAGCAATGAGCAAGCTAAACCTGATAACATGCCTAATGTGCTGCCAAACATAACAGAATACCTCCCTGATAATGAGTGATGTTACAGAGTGCCAGGAAGTTGAAGCAAGATAATCAGATCGACAGGGGACACGCCACTATGTGAAAGAGGAAATAGTGAAATATTCTTTGATAGAGTTCTCTTGCAGAGTCACCGCTGATGGAAAAAAACCCTCCCATTACAAAAGGCCATATTTTCAGAAATAACCACATAAATAAATTGTGCAGAAAACACAAATGACAGAAGTTTCGACATATGGTAAGTGCAGAAGCCGTTACCTCATCAAAGGCAGAGCACTTTGTGCCTGCAGCCAACAACCAACGCACCACTGCCTCTGGGATGCAAAAGAGATTTTTTCTTTTCCTCTTCTTGTAGCAGCCAATGCGAGTAGAGGTTAGAGGGTTTAGTTTTTCTGTTTGTCTTTAACACAGAAATACTCACGCAGCAGTACAGGCTCTGCTCCTCATGCAAAGATTTCTTCCTTACTTGTGTCACTAATCCTACATAAACTAACGGTGAACTTAGAGAAAAATGAAAAGTAATCTAAGTGTTTCTTTTGATAAATGACATTTCTTCAACAGTGCCAATGAATACCTCATTACTGAAAGCAGGACTTAGTAGAAGTTTTATGCCAAATACCTAGAGGCAGGTTAAACCTGTAGTGAAAAATGTTTCTGACACCTTACAACCACCAAGGAAATGTATATTTGTTGTAACTGAGTTCATCATGAGCAAATAAAATCTACATAATTCTCATGTCTATTTAAAGACTATAATTTGCATTAGATTTTTTCATTTTATTGTGCCATAGTTATAAGAAATTGCATTTTAAAAAAATTAGAGAAAAAAAATCATCATGAACTACAGTGGAGCTGCTGGCTCTATATTCTCTTATATTAAAATTCAAATTACAGAAATCATAACCTTCCAGGAATTATCACACACATATCTGTGATAAGAGAGGACAATGTTTTGAGACAGTTAGATCCAAATTGCAAGGCTGTATTAAAGGTAAATGCTAATTTGATATTATAGTTTCCCCTATAGCTGAGTTGCATCAATCTATTTCATGTAGAAGGCAGTTTTTCTTTTCACGTAACACATATTGTTGCCTAATTTATTAGGGGGAAAAAGAAAATGAACTGTAATTTAATGTGAACCTTCCTATTTTTCCATTTCATTAGAAGTAGTACAGTGAATTTAGGGCATGACAGAGTTTTGAGGTCTGACTGCAACGAAGGGCCAGGAGATATCAGCTAACCTGTACAAGCTGAATTTCCTCAGTATCAGGCTGTCATTTGTGTAAAGTATCCGATGTCCTGCCTTTGTGGTCTATAAAAAGCTAAGCAGAAAACCTCCAGCACATGTCTGTCTGATATTTCTCTTCATATTTCTCATTTCCTTTTGTAACCAGCTTTATCTGAACAGCTGGGCCTGAGGCAAGTATTTATAAAACAGCACTAACAAACTGCAAAACATTTTCACAGGTGCTTACTTAGCAGAAAGTTCACAGCATAAGTGAGTATATTTTGTTTAAACTGTAAGAAGAGAGGCATGCCAATAAAAGAAAGACAACACACTCCCCCCGCAGCTAGACGATAGCATCAATAAAAGTGCAATTCTACTTCAACTTTTTCTTGCTATTCTTTCCATAATGACCCTGAGCGAGCGATTGTATCAGCTGGAAACGTGACATTTGCATAAATGCACCAAGGAGAGCACACTCACCATGTACTATCAGGACATATTCTGTGCTGTTCCGGCCAATGGGATTTTTTGCTTCACATCGGTATGTGCCATTGTCTGTTTTGTTGAGGAAGCTGATGCTTAGAACCCTGCCATTGACAACCATTCTCTCTGGATCTGGTAGCTCTCCACCGTCCTTTGTCCACAGGACTGGCTCTGGCCTGCAGGATCCAAAGCAATGCATTTATTTTAGACACACGAAACATGGATATGCAACGTGTACATCAGAGATCGCAGCAGCAGCAAATTATGAATAGTCACCCACCAGCAAAGAATATTCAATGATCGTTTGAATTACTGGATCTAATGAATAGTCACTGTTACAACCTTACCATCCTGGATGTAAGCTGCTAAAGAAAGTGAAAGAACAGGAAGAGAAATAAGAAAGAAGGGAAACAACAAAAGAAACAGAATGGTACTGCAACAGGCCAAGATCTTTCCTTAATGAAAAGATAGTTCTTGTGAGGTTTCAGGGCCCACAGATGCTTGGCAAGCTGAGTGCAAACAGGATCAGGTAGGTGTAAGTGGTTTGTAAATGGATTCTCAAATTCCTTATGCCGTCCAAACTCATGAGTGCACTTGCATGCACTGAGTGTTTTCCCTGAACCAGACACATCAGTCTCAAAGCAGCACGTGTTAGACCCAATCTAAACTTGGTTCTGTTGCTGCATTGTGCCACAGCCCATCCCTTTTCCCACCCTTTCCGCATCCTCCCCTTACATAATTCCTTGTCACATACACCTTTCCATTGGCAAGCGATACCTAACTCTTTCCTAAAGTCTCTCAAGGAGCTCCAGAGTCCATGCGATCTGCCTAGCAGACAGCAGGATGTATCTATTACTGCCATGCAGCCTTTACTTACGCGTAACGAGAGATACTTTCAAATTTACATGAGGGAAATCACCGAGAAGACAGGCCCCTAACTGGGAATGAAAGGTTGGTTTACTGAATCTTGTCTGTGTCACAGACAGAGCATCTCAGGCCCTTTCACACCAGTCACTTAAGCAGGATATTCACAGCCTGGGGATTCCATGCTACCTTGCTTGAAGCTGGGAGCTTTGTGCAGTGTAACCCACAGATCAATCTCCATCAAAATATGCAGTTGTATGACTAAGTAATAAACCAAAATATAACATGCTGTTACAAAAGTAGCAGCTGCCAAATTAGTCCCTAGTCTTACTCAAGAAACCCTTAATTTCACAAATTTGGAGCAGGTGTTTAAAGCCTATTAGATATAATAAGTGCTAAGAAAGAGAATTAAACCTAAATCCTTAAGGAGAAACATTGAGCTAAAATGTGGCCTCATGAACAGAAAAATAGTTCTAATGGCTAAAATTACATGGTTTTCTTTTGAGTTAGGCAAGACATATAAACAAAGGGATTTTTTTTTAAATGCACGTGCTTCTATAAAATTCATGTTAGTCTTTAAAGAAAAATATTGTAACTTACATTTATTTTGAAATATAAATTTATATACATTTTAGTAATATTTGGATGACAGGCCTGCTAAAATGTTGTTGGACTTATTACTTAGACTGGCTATTCTCTGAAGTTCTGATTTTTTTCAGAAAATCATACACCCACAGAATAAAGACAAGGATTAAGAACCGATGGTACAACAGGCCTTATTTATGCCCTACCTTTAATATGTCTTAATACTCTTCCCTAAGTGCACTTTCATGAACTGGTACCTAAATATACATGATATTCAACGTACACACTTCTGATATTCAGTGTACACACTTCCCTCCTGCTTAAGGCAAGCAGGGAATCCAGATGTCCGTGCTGGTGCAGAAACATTGCCCTGCAGAGTTCACAGCATTAAGGTGTGATTTGCTGTGCCGTGTTAAGGTGGATTTGTTCAATTTTCCAGCCAACTCCACATTGTTTCCCATTTACCAGCTGACTGTGGATCTGTAATCCCAGGAGCAGGGACTCCGGAGCACTCCTGCTACAATGTGCCCCGTTACCTGCATAAATGGCGTGTTAAAGCAACTTCTGTGCAGCGGTAATTTATGGAACTTAGGTTTTAAATTGAAACTAGATGGCATATCCTAGGGGAAAACCTATAGGATAACAAATAAGTATGAAACGGAGCTGTAGATATAAATTATTCAGGGAGCTCTGTCACATCGTAATACACCAACTCCAGTCCTACACAGAGCACTTAGCCATGGCTGCAAAATGATGCGCGGCAGAACAGCCCCGGCTTAGGGAGAGGCACATCTGCATTCTCTGGGGAAGCTGCAAATCAACAGGGAGCATTCAGCCATCCTGGGCTGTATCTGAGCCGCAGCAGAACAATTCCTGGGCAGCAGGGCCATGGTCAGCACATCCTGGTGGCTTTGCCTCCACCTCTCCGCTCTCAGGCACTGCGCTGCCTAAAGCAGCAATCCTGTCAAGGAATTAAATTCTGCCTGCACTGCTGGGAAGCTTTGAGACACTTGGTCTAAACAATTCCCTGGCTAGGCAGAAGGGAGCTAAGGACATGAGATGTGCTCGTGCAGCTCGGCCACCATGCTACAGCGGGGTGGTGTTGAGGGAAGCAGGGGACTACACCCATTTTCTGCTATCCACACCTCTTGTTCTCTTTTGTATCTAATTATTTAGACCTGTTGGAAAGTGTCTAATATCTTCTAGAATTTGCTCGTGATGTTCATCAACCCAGGCCCCTGCAGCAATGAATTCTGGAAGTTCCCTACCTGCCGTGCAAAATGATATTTACTTTTATCTGCCTTGCACTGATTTCCTGGAAGTGGCAATGAGCATATAGTAAGAAACACTCCTTCACGTAACCTCGGTGTAACTTTTGACAGCCTTGTACTCGGCAGGCCTCCCTCTCCCCCTTTTCCTCTGTTTGGTAGAATTTGATGCCTTCTGAGATTATCAGCAGGGAAAAAAATACAAGAAAAAAGGGCCAACGAATCTTAACTTTAGAGCACATTGGCTCTTCTTTGATAATTGCCTTAGTACCTTCATTTTCCAAAGCTGAAACACTATAACAGCTTTCCTTTCCCTGTCCCAAGGCACAGAGAAATGGGAACTCCCCACAGTTTATCCCACTGAAACACATCCACAGGCGCAGACTCAGACAAAGGTTCTTTCTCCTACCTGGGATTTTGAAAGGGATACTTAGGTCTGACATGCTAAAACACCTGGAAAATATGTACACTCCTAATCTTGCACATTTTTCTCTGTTGCATACATCTCTAATATTGCAGATTCCAGCTTTTTCTTTTTTTTTTTTTAAATTTAATGCTAATGTGCTGCCATAACACTGCCAATGCCTGCGTGGACTGGAACAAACAGAGGTGTCCCCACACCTTCCATTTGTGCTCTCTTTACGTTGAATCACACTTATCAGTTTAATACCCATTTTTTCAGAATTTCCTGGGAATAAAAAAAGGCTAACACAAAGAAACAAAGTCTGCCCTCCATTTTTTGCTGCATTGGATAGGAGGTGCTTTTCTTATCCATCTGCATTGGATAAGAGGCGGTTTTCTACATTAAACCACCTACAATGGTTTAATCCCTCCCATGTGAACTGAGACCCTGCTTTGGGCTGAAGGGGGCGGCAGAGCTGAGGCACCAAGATGCTGGTTTTTCCTCAAAAACACAGCTCTGCTTCTGCCTTACTTATTCTAATTTTCTCCCACTGTGACATTTTTTAAAAATAAAACCAAACAAATTAAGCATGCTGTAGTGAAGTAATACTTTCGAAGACGCAGCTCAGCTGTGACAGCCCATGGCATTTCTTTGGCTGGCATGTCTTGCTTTTACTGATTTTTGATGTTGAATTCAGCTGCTTATTGGTGGCACTATCAGCACCATGTTAAACTGAAAGAAGTCAGAGATAATAAACACAAGCATTATGAACAATGCCTGTCCCCCAAGAAATCTGAACTCTAGACTTCTTCTGATGAAGTGTTAAATGGGCTTAGATTTTGTTATAATTTATGTTTAATCCTAACAAAAAAAGCCCATTCAGTGAAAGCCTTAGAAAAGGGAACTGGTTTTTAGTATAAAAACCTGAGTTTGTTAACTGTCTTCACATTAGCCTCAACACCTGACATAAACCCAGCAAAATCTGGTATTATTTTCCAGTCAGAATTAAATGGGATTGAAATGAAGTTATAAAACACTGGTGTGAAGTTCCACAATGATTCATGTTTTATATTGCAGTACAGAACTTTTCTTACAAGTAACTGAACAAAGAAATGGTAAATAATGCAAAACTATCTTTAGAGTAGAAAACCTTTTCTTCCAGAATGAGTCCGAGAGAAAGGTAAGGGCAAACTGAAATGTTTCGGGGAAAAAAAAATAATTGAAAACTACATGCAGGTTTGATTAGAAAAGAACATTTAGGCACTGCTTTACCTTTTCAACAAGTGGTTATGTAACGTGAAAGTCAACAGTTACATCTGTCTACATTAATTTTTTTTTATAGCTGAGGCCTTTGAAATGACACTGGGGTATTTTAAGACAAGTTTGTTAATTTTCCATCCCTTTCTCCCTCCTTAACCAAAGGACAGTGATGTTTTAATGCTTTCTTATAATCCTCCTCTCTAGTGATATCTTTATATTTAACTATAATAGTTAACTTACCCTTTATTAAAAATTATACATATATCTATTATATTATGTTTTCTTTTGGAACAAAGTGAATTTAAGCAATGAAATCCATTTGAACTTGAAGGTTCTTGGCTCTGTGCATTTCTGTTGCCCTTTTCTAATTTTTTTGTACAGAAAGGTCATGTACAAAGCGTTCTTCACTGAATCCTTAGTAAACAACACTTGGACAACTTACTGACCCATAATAATAGCACAGAATAACCTTTTACTTCCATAAGATCATACTATAAAAAAAAAAAAAAACAACCTGACCAACCAAAACAACAACAAAACCTAATGCCACCTTTTTATATGTTCAGTTATCATCCAACTGGGTATCTAAGAATCCTGTCAAAATTCTGTAGCCAATGTGGGTAAAAATAAAAGAAGGGAGAATAACAATTTGAGGAATACTAACAACACAATTCATAATTTTGAGTAGGGCCATCTCGAACAATACTTTTTACTTCTCTAAAGAGGGATAGAGTTGTATTCTCTGAAGTGCAGAAAAACATAACCAAGCGGATATGCTTAAATGAGTAATGGAAAAGGTATCACAGCATTTATCAGAGTGTTTCTTGCTGAAAACCTGCACTATTGAAAGTCATCTAAGGGAATGATTTCTTCATTAATTTGAAACTTACAGTTTCCCTGTATCAAGGAATTGGGCTTTTAGCTTTGTCAGTTAATCATCCACTTGAAAGTTGAAACCCTGGGGGAACCTCTTGTTTATATAAAGTCTCAGTCTGATGAGTCATATTGGGATGAGCTGGTTTGGGAGCATTTCATCTATCAGAAACATCAATATCCACAGTCTCTAGCCTTTCATAAAAGCCTTGGATAGATGGATTTTATTTTATGAGATAAGAACTCTCCATGATTTTGTAGTTCTGCAAAACCTGAGTAACCTTCACGGAGTGTTTTTCTCCCCAGAAGAATTAATAAAGAATATCTAAAGTACCTTTCACAATATTCTCTTACTTTTTCAAGAGAGAAACTTTGAACATCTGAATTGACTATTACATTCATCTCTACTTTTCTCTCTCATCTCAGCAGACATAGCCTAAAAACATTTATGATGTTCTAAAATAAAACTTTCAAAATGGTTAAGAATTAACTTGCCAAAATATGTTAAAAATGAGCTGGCAACTAAATATAGATTTCAGATTTTAAAATCATAAGAATTTGACAAGAATGTACAGCTATAAAGACAACAGGAGCAACAAGAAAAGTTGAAGACAGCTGCAGTGTATTATGTCTTTGAAAAAGTTTAGTAAATAAAGGCTTAATTAATAAACATAAAGAGGCAAAAAGAATCTCAAATGTTGTTAGTATTCAGCATTTACAGGGAAAAAGAGAACAAAAAAATAGAAAAAAAGAAAAATCAGAAAAAAAAAAGCAAACAAACAAACCAAACAAGTAAAGAAACCAAACAATCTTAATTCCTTACCTTTTGTCCTAGACAGATAAAGCCTTTGTTTTGTTTATCACAACTATACTTAGGTGACAGACCTTCCTGCTTGTAGCTTGCTTTGGATAAATCAGTCCTCTGCCCTCGCTGCCTTACAGGTGCTAACCATGCTGATATGATAGACTAAATTTGCAGCTGAAAGTTTTTACCCCTCAGCAGACTGTGACAGCCACTGATTAAAATGAATCCAGAAGAGTATTTTCAAAGCAAAGATATTTATTCTTCTACCCAAAGATACAAAGTATACCTTGTTACAGAGTAAAAGAATAATTTTTCATATTCATATTTCCCCCTATCTACACTCTAATATTTCCTTGCAATATTAAGGTTCCTTTCAGGCTAAAAACCTTTACCTGAGAGAAGCTGACGCTTCTCTTTCTGCCATAAATCTTTTTTTTTTTTTTTTGGTACTTCCTCTCATCAGGCTGATAATCCATTTCCTTTTATCACCTTTAGAGTCTAGGACACCACCCTTTGACCTAAGGCTTTCCACCTTTAACACAACTGTTAATTGTTAAAGCAATGCTGTCTGGAGGGATTTTCCCAATTGATCACAAAGCCATTATAATTGCAACTCTTTTGAAACTACTTACCTGAAGTTTTTCCCTTCGTGCACATCATGTACCCCCTCCCCCCAAAAAAAACCCTTTTCATTGTTAGCCATTTTCAAGGAGGCAAGGCAATATCAGACTAATATTCTGAAAAGTGCCTAATCCATATATATATGTATATATATGTGAAACTTCTTACCAAATTCCAGTATTATTCACAATCTTCTCAGAGAAGTATAAAAACCCTGCTGTGAATCACATTTTTGAGAATGGCTTTCTCATAGTCATGAGACAGATCAACAAGAGAACTTATGTGAAATCAGAAGACAACTTATCGGTGAATTGCATCAGAAATATCCCTTGTATTCTACTATTGTAAGCAGCAGGGAGGCTAGAAATGGACAAAAAATTGTCTAAAAAAAATAAAAAAGGAAGCCCAACAAAAGTTTGTAAGGGAGATGCCATAGGAATGTAGCCCAGAATTCCATTTAAATAAACTCAGAAACTTCCACAGCAGAGAACAGCTGCATAGTTGCCATTCTATAACTTGTCCTTCTGGTATTCCATTTTATACAAATCTCTCCCATTTTTTCACATATGACACCTACCTTCAAACACTTCTGGTGCCTCATTTCATCCCCCCTCCATTTTTTTGCTTTCTCTGAATCAGAACAACTTCCCAAAAAAGAGTTTGGGCATTTCTACTCCTCTGTTACTTCTCGAGGCATTTCTGCACCAGGTAGGTAATTATATCCATGAAAGGCAAAATTTGCTGAACTACTTTATTTCTGCCTTCCATCAGTTACAAATCTAGAATCAAAAAATGGAAGAGGGAGACAGAGGATGCCATATTTCCAAATTTTCAAGGCCAGACCACTGCTTAGGAACAAATAGAACTGAACAATACTATTAAACTTATTTATACCATAAAGAAGACAGGTAAACCTCTTTTAAATACACCATCAGGTTAGGGAATAGGCACTGACTTTATTTTTTTCACAACAAATCTGGAAAATACCTGGATATTTTAATGCATTTTTAGTAGTTCAAATCAAAATGCCAAGTATTTTGGAATGGTTTTAGTAGCCAGCTAATAACCACACTTTTTTATATATATTTTAAAGTCTCAGACTCAAAACATCTTAAGTTCAGAGGAAACACTACAACCTCTACAGTTTATGAACAGTTTTAATAAAAAGTGCACTTTAAAACCTTGTCTTTAAGAAACAATGGTGTGCATGGCTATACCGTTCATTTTATGTTTCCAGTATATAAATAAATTATATTTATTTTAAATTTTAACCAGGAAAAAAAAGAAAAGTCCTCTACAGAAGTATAACATGTCTTTCAAAAAGATTCCTGAGGCTGAAAATGCAGAAGGAGAGATGTAAGCCAGGACAGTAGCAGGAAAGACCAAAAAAAACCAAACAGACCAACCAAAAAAAACCCTAACCAAAACAAAAAAGCCCAAAAAACCCAAAACCCCCAAATCACCTTAAAAAATCTTATGTTATAAATGCTGCCCTTGTTCTCTGGGGAACAGAGGGTTTGCAGGAGCCATAGCCACCGTGAGATCACTAGCAATAGCTTGAGGACAAAGCAGCAGGTGACACTTGACAGGAAACTCCTGCAAGTTGGCCTGGACTCCACCACAGATTAGATAAGGTGTTTTCCAATTCCTACAAAGCAGCAAAGATGCTGTTTTTGTATGAGAATTCCTGTGCTGAAGGCCTGCTCTGGCCTGAGTGCACAGTGCTGCACCTGCTCAGGTGGATGCACAATGTGCTATCGGCCAGGCAGACCTTCAGCAGCTCTCTCAGGCAATGGCCAAGAGATCCTTAATGACATAGCCGTAATTAAAGACAAGTGCCAGCCTTGTTTTCAGGGGATTGTGCAGGAAAGCAAAGGGATGGAGACCTCTAGAAGGTGCACTTTCCAGCCTGAAAGCTGCCCCCGCATCCGGAGAATGGAAATCCAGCAGAGCTCAGATCCACACTGATGGCCAGGGAATCTCACACAGGGAAAGAACTGAGGTCCACTCACAGAAAAACACTGATGGCCTGTGATCTTCTTTAAAATTCTGGGGCTGAAAGTGCTTTGGATCAGCACTGGAGCACATCGGTAATGTACGCCCTTCCCCTGTTCTGCCTGGGATTGGTGCCATAAATTGATGTGCAAATTACAAAGACAAATCCCTTTCCTTTCAGTCTCATAAGCTAAGACCTACACTCTCAGATAAGAGCAGGGAAGGGAAGAGAGGAGAAGCTATATACAGATAAGTGAATCTAAAGAATAATTGTCACACCTTCCTTAAATATTTTATCGCTGTTCCTAACGGCTTTTTCTTCCCTGTCAGAGTATAGCTGAAATGATAAATGGCATGTAACAATTTTATTCACATGAAAAATTGTTGATTAAACACTGAAATCTTAATGGCCTGGTTTCACTATAATTCTAGTTCTATATGTTTCTAAGTATGTAGTCAGTGTTGAAACAGATAAATCTTTGGGCTTCTTATGCTGCTGTTTACACCTTGTTGATTCCTTCTTAACCTTTAAGAGCTATTGAGAAATTACTAGATTATTCTTTTTCATCGGTTGTAAGTAAAGCATTACTGTAGGAACAAAGGACGACTGAAACCGCCGTGGATTAAATGGACAATATCCGAAAAGAAATGTATTTCAAAGACATGCAAATGTCAGCAGCATTAAGATAATATGGTGCTCAAGTGGATGCATCAGAACGGCTGCTGAAAATTACTGGGATTAACCAGGAACTATGTTCTTAATGTTAATGAAGTACTGCTGGGGATAGGAGAGCTGCAGCAAAGCAAAATGATAGGATGTGCACACCTTAGTTACTATGCTTGTCAGAGAACGGAGGAAAATAACACCTTCTCATCTGGCATATCTTCAGGCCTGTTTACGACACGGTGTCTCTTCACACCAGTTTACAAGCACACCGCATCCCCATCCAGGGGAGAAGGCACTGGGGAAAATTCTGATTTATCAGAAATAGCAGAGAAAAAAGAGCAGAAAAAGAGCTTCAGCACCACTTATTTTAAATGCTTCACATTTTTATACTACAGGATTAAGAAAGGTACATTTTCTTAAGCTAGCCTGGTTTACACAGGCGATGCGGAAGAGCCACATAGAGATTATGGTGGGGACTGCAAGGAGCAGGCAGTAACTGCTGTCACCCCACATTTTCAGCTCCTTTTCCTCTTTTTCCTTAACCAGCATTATGTCTGTTGGTCATATCCTCAATGCCAGTTGAAGTCTGAAGTACCTATCGAGGAATTAATAAGTAAATATTATGATGAGATTTTTTCCCCTTTGACAAGTGCTGATTTTCGACTGCTTGGATATTTCAGGCTGCCACACTGATGGATGTTCACACGCCTAATTTGCATTGTTTTGAATTTGCCTTCACTGTGTCCCAACACTCACAAGAAACTTTGTCTCTGTTATTACAATAAGCTGAGAAATCCCATCTAAGAGATGCCAGCTGCGTTTTCTGAATTAAGGTCAAATGCTTGCTGGCATGAGAATCAAAGAGGAAAATGAAGAGTGGCTGATTCATTTCCGCTTTTTCCATTAAGTAAACAGTTGAAAATCTCATTCACAGTTATTTGCTTGTCCAAATACTACTTGTTTGAAATCATTTGCTGTTGATGTAAGGCACAGTCAAGGAGAAGCCTCATTAAACTGAAATTCCTTCCTGCACTTGAGGTGCAGTGACAACACCCAGGGAGCTGATGAAAGCACCAGTGCTGCATCTTGGATGACAAGCAAGGACTTCGGCACCAACCCTCATTAACCAAGGCATGCACTTCTCGAATTTCAATGTATGTAAGAGCATCACGAAGTTTGGGAGATGAAGCAAAATATCCTCTTTTCACCAGATAAAAGCCCATTAATAACTAGCCATAGCAATGACGTTTCTAAGATCTTCACTTGGATTGTGTTTTCTCTGTAAGTAACCAAATGTTTGTTGCTATATATAACAGTTTATAGGAGCACCAAAGGAATGATAATACACCATAAAAATTCTGTACCTCAGGTGGTTTTTTTTCACCAATGTCAAAGAAAGCTGATGTTGAAGCACACTGTATTAAATCATAATGAATAATGTTTTATGCTTTCAAGCTAATATAACAATATCCTAATAATAATACACTGGGAACTTATGATTATTTGCATTTCAGAGCTAAGTCCTATACCAAGGTTTGTGTCAATTTCTTTTGCATCTAAAAATAACATATGAAACAACAATACAATAAAGGGGAAAAGACACAAGCATTATTTACTTTCAGGAGTTTGCTTTTCTTTTCCCAGATGTGTCATTATCTCCAGACAGAGGGGAGTGCTTTAGTTCACACAAACTTCTCTCACACAGAAAATTATTCATTAGTACCTTCATGGTAATAATTTCAGCACTGTAAAGGAGATATCCTCAAGCTCTCCATGGGATGCAGCTCCATCAGCATCAAGTCCCAGCAAGGCACAACAGCCTATGTTCAGGGCTTAGCAGCACAGAACAGCTGCACTGAGTCAGACAAAAGTTCAGCTCGCCCAGCCCCTTATCTCCAGCACCAGGGACAAGCAGATGTCTAGGGAACAGGCCAAGCACAGATCTCAGGCATTCCTGATACCAAGCACGGTTTAAAAATACTCTGCAAACCTTAAGGACTTGCCTCTTCATGAACTTAGGCAGTTTTCCCTTGAATTACTGTGAATTTTCACCATCTGTCATATCCATCGACAACAAATTCCCAAAGTCTACCAGTCATTTTATGAAAAATTATATCTTTGCTTTGCAACAAAGCTGGTTCTTGCTATTTAAACTTACCCTTCAATACATTTATTTGTAGAGGCAATGAACCAGCAGTCCTTAACAACTATCTCTGTACCATTTACAGTTTTGGGAAGATCTCTAATGTTCACCTCTGTACCAAATAGGCCACCACAAGGTGTATTTTCTGTGCCCTTCAAGGAATTTTTATAAAATGTTTATAAAACTGGCTTTTCCCTCTGCGAAAGGAATTCCAACCCCCCAAAACTTCGCCTTTTTTCAGATGTCTGCTAATTCTAGTCCTTTCTAGAGTTTTTAAGTATTTGAGAAGCTCAGGTGTCAGCTCTACAGACATGCACATTCTGGGATGTCTCCTGAAGCTGTTGTCCTGAGCTATCCAGGTGGCTTTAGGCACTAAGTTTCCTGTCACAGTTCATAATTCATCAATCTCATCCTTGAATTCCCTTTGAATGCTGGGGTAAAACCTTCTGGTCCTGCTGACTTCCTACTGCTCATTTTGCCTGCTTGTTCCACAACCTCCTCCACAATTCATTTAAATCCTGCTGCTGAGCGCCTCAGAAAAGAGAGAATCAGTCTGTAATACATCAGGTTTCCATAGCCACAGAACACATGGGTGCAGCAAATTCATCTGGGTTCCCTTCAAATCTTGATTCTCTGATCCTAAAAATGTACCGACAAACTTTCCATTATTTAATTTAAAAAACCCCTTTTATTTACAAGTTTGTTTTCTAGTTATTCCTGAAACACTTTTTCCCCCTGCCCTGCATTTTTTGGTGGTTTGGCTTACTGAATTTATACATATAATCTGCCAAAATCTAAGAATCTTCTCTTTCCTTTGGAAAATAACTTCAGCTTTTCAAATTATGGCTTTGCCCTTTTTATTACTTTGATTTCTCCTCTGTTTAGCTTCACCAACTCCTCCTTCTCAAGGGTTTCTGCAAGGTGATATGTATTGACCCAGTGGTTCTAAACTCTATTTTTTCTAACATAGTCCTCAGGCTGCCTGGAAAGATTTAATTCTCTTGGTTGCCCCTTATAACTCCTTGTTAACAAGATTCTTTGTTTTTATGCAGTTCCCCTTTTTGATGTTGATGACCATATAATTGCCCAGACTTTGTTTTTTGCCTCTAGGTGCAAACTTCAAGTAAATACTTTTTAAAGGACGAGCTGAATGAAGATGGTGCTGAGAGATCCCTCGGTCTGTCACACACAACAGAAATCACCTGTATGAGGCAGCAAGGTAGGCTAGGGATATTTGAGAGCAATAGAAAGTAAAAACAAAACAAAACGAAAACAATCCAAACAAAAAAAACCCAAACAAAAAAGAGTCTGCAAATGGCAGACTCAGTCTTTCCTCATGTCTTAAGTCATGTAAGTTTTGGAAACTATTTACCATGGTACTTTAAACAGTATGGATGGATGTGGAAATTTCATTTTAAATAGCCAAACTCAGGTCTGAGATATCTCCAAGATCTTCCCTGCGATGGAAAGTCAAAGACTACCTCAACCAAACAATGAATAATTTGTAAGTTAAAGCAGTAATAAATTAACACAATTTATTATTTCTCTTTTTGTGCTCCATTGCTAGTGGTTGAGTCAAAAACTCTGTAACTTGATGTGCAAGTGCAGCTAAACACTTGCCTACAGAAATTGAAGTATCTAAAAGGGCAAACATCATGCCCCCTTCAAAAAACTTTTCTCTCATGTTTTAACTTACAGTCTAGTACTCAATTAGAATTATCTGCTCTCTATTTCAATTTTATCTATTATTCTATTTCATGGGCCTTTTTTATTTTAGAATGTGTTTTTTCACCTGAGAGCAAGGAAAAGAATTATTTCAAAAGCCATACACATGCAAAATGGATTTAACAAGCACTAAAAATGCTGCATGTGGTTGTTTTTCATACTGTACTCTCTGCACTTTTATGAGTAAACACTGCAAAAAAGGGATGCTTAAAAAAGAGGAAAAGCAATTATTGAATTGAGCCTATTAGGCAATGTGATCATTTTACAGAACACTAAAGGGGAAGTTCTTAAGCACTGCAGGAGGCTTTATTGTAAAGTGTAATTTTCAGACAGCCACTTTTGCTCCCACCTGCTTCTTTTTGTGTCACAATTTTTATAACACCAATTTCCCTGCTCTCTGCAAAATACTGAGGGAAAAAAAAATTACAAAAAAGTGTAGAATGTCCCAGCTGTGAAAAGAAGATACAAGCTCCCAGAAGGACAGGATATTTAGTAAAAAATGAAATTTAATCTACTGAATATACATGCTGCGTCTCAGCAAAAATGTTACCTGCCTCATAATATGTTATCTACTACATCATGGCATAATTTTACAGCGGAGGTGTAATGTCAATGAAATATTGGTGTAGAAAGCCTCAAGCTGAATATTTACACAATCCTTTAAAATAATTGGCTTTTTCCTGCAGAGACAAGCTACCTATGCAGAAAGTTTCACCAGGCAGATTTTTTTCCTACAGTTCGTATGATATTCTTCCTAAGATTTTAGAACATTTTACTGAAGTTGAGCACTCATTAAACATAACATATAACAGACGCATACTAAATCAAAGCAGGAGATATCGTTAGCATGAACTCCTTCAAAATTTCAATAAATTAAAAATTGGTCAACTATCCAAAGAAAGTAATTGCAGCAATGATGGTGAGGTACTGGCAAATGTTGCCAAGCTTGACTTCAGCAGAGGTTTGGCCTGGCATCAGTGACTATCAGCTTGTCAGCTTTGTTTTAAAAACAAACTGGACATAGAATTTGGATACAGAAAATGCTCATTGTTATTAGCAGTTATGTATATTCCAATTTACAAAACTTCTGCCACAGGCTACGTGATCAGTGTAGGATGCACAAGATGTATTTTCTCGTTAGTTTCCTGACTGAAAGTGCTTGAAATGTATTTGATACTGACAAAACTTCCTTTATACGCACACTGAGTGGGTGGAGAATGCAGGTGCTTAATTTACAAGTCTGGCTGAGGAGAAGGCATTTGACTGAGGGTGACAGTAACCACAGGACACAGAGTGATTAACACCAGGGGACATGGGATATATCCCATCAGATCAAATTAACACGAGGTTGGGTTTGAGTTAACAATCACCTGTTCAAATAGAGTAAGTTCCTTCTGGAGAAATGGAAGCTCACACTTCCCCAAACAGAAAAAGGCATACAGAGAGCCTAAATGGGATAAAGATACGAAAATGAAAAAGCACTGTTTTAAAAAAAGAAGATAAAGTAGGAACATTTCAAGCAACTGTAACAAGGCAGAAGAGACAGACAGGACAGAGATAGCAGCGGTATCTGCAGAAGACAGGCTCTATCTAACTGCTGAACAAGCCCAATTCAAAAAGAGACAACTTGGAACGGACAGAGAGCAAGACAAAAGACAGGAGTAGGAGAGCCTGAGCTATCCTGAGAGCTGTTCCAGTGACAAGGAACACTTGGGCTGAGAAATGAGGAGTGTTTCTTACCTTTCTCCAAGTCGACATCCACAGCTACAATGCTCTGTCCTATATACATAAGCATTTATTCAAGCATATATTTACAGAACCTTGCCCAAAGCTATGTGTGACGTGTCCCTGGAAACCTCACTGTAAATTCAGAGTATTCAGAAAGCATAAATCAGATAAAGAAAGATACTTCAGCTAAAGCTAGTTATGGGATCGAGGCAAAGAACACCAGGGAGGCTCCTGGTTTGTTAAATGCACAGCAGTTTTGTTCAAAACTATTCCTCTTTCTGCTAAAACAAAGATCTAAATAAAAAGCAGTGGAACTCCAGTACCTTGCTTTCCCTCCTTTTTTTTTTTTTCCCCCCCCTCATTTGCTTTACTTCAGTTGTAGGTGGTCCTTTCCAGAGAAACCTGGAAAAAGACTCTTACAATTCAGGATTTCTTATGTACGAATGCATGTGAAGCTTAAGGGAGAAATACTTTGATACCACATTCAGGTTTTGCTAGAATAATGTTTCATCGTGGATCTGGACAAATTCATCCAATTTTCCAAATCATTAATATTTATTGATATTGCCTGAGCATCCAGTTTGGGCTGTGGATTCATTCTGCACAGTGATTTATAAACACAGAAACATGGATGCTTTTCCAGATTCATTATGATAATTCATATAGGCAGAACTGATACCAGCACTCCATTCTAGGCTGCTAGATATTTATGGCACAAATCCAGAGAGGAGTGGATAAAATCCATGTAGAAAATGAGATAATTTCTTACAGAACCTCCATCTCACCTGCCAGAGAAGCAGGGAAGTGCATTATGCCAAAGTAGGATGGAAAAATTGTCCATGGACAAAGGGCTGACCATTAGACTAAGGATTCAGAGATAGTGTGTGGTAAAAATAAAGATTTAAATATTTGCTAAATTTGCATATACTATGGGAAAAAAACATATGAACACTATGAAGGAGCTCCTTTAATTCTGTGGGCATGCATCAAATAAGACACAGATCATTCATTACTACCATTCATAATTACTGCTCAACTGAAGGAGTCAAGAATCCTCTTCAAAGGTTATATTCTGCCACAGTTGTCAGGGAGTAGATCATTGTCACGTTTGTCATCATACAAAGAAAATCAAGAAATCCAAATGTGTCCATTCTAGTATTTATCAAAACACCTTCCTTAGCTTCACATCTTCCCACTTTTGAGTTAGTTTGAACTAAGGTAACTATTCAGAAGAAGGAGGAGATTTTCTGGTCTTTTCTTTACAATGCAGTTCATCCTCGAGCCTGTGACAAATGATTCTTGACATAAATTTTTCCATAATTTCTTTAACAACAAAACAAAAGACAGCAGATTATGTGGAGATACCACACACATTGTTCAAAAGGACTTTATAGCCCAAGCCTGATTCTTTGGTGTGCACTCATTATTAAAAGTGATCACCTTTTCTTACAATAAATGCTTATTTGTCTATACTTTATACTACTCTGTACATATTACTGTTTGTTATTGATTGTGCTTTTCTCTGTGACTTTCATGAGCTTACGAATAATGTTATTCTAATGAAGGATACCTACGTGAGTTTTCTGAAATAAAAATCTTCCCTATTTATCTCAAACAAGGCCAAATATTCACTTTACATTAGTCAACCAACTGTACTACGATTCCCCTGAGCTGCATGGAATGGAAAGACATTTCTCTAAAGCACACAGGAGACAGCAGCTAACTCTCTCTTTGTTTCCTGTGCCCTAATTATTCCATTATATTTTGACGTCCTTTCTCCTGAAATGACACTGACTTAAAAAACTCACATATTTCATGCATGCTTTGATGAAAGTACTGACTAAGAATATTAAATATTGAACTTTTCATTATGGGTCAGTTTTTAAATTTACTTTCGGGACAGTTCTGAGTCACTAGACTATATTGTAAAGACACAATAGTGTATAGAAGTTACAGCTTACAATAAGAAAACATTTGCTTTTAAAAAAATTTGTAAGCACAGATGACTGTAAATGATCATTTTGTTCTTTACTTTTTATATTTTTTACAGCTAACTCATGTTTATTTTAAAATACTCAAAATACTGTCAGGCAATCTGACAAAAGAAAAGTCTAGAAATTGCATAAAAAGGATACCTGTGATTTCTGAAGTTTAATTACTGTTCCTTCTTTGGAAAATAAACAAAGCCTTGGTAAAACTACATTATGCTAAAAAAGAAGAAATAAATTTAGAAGAGCCACTGACACCTTACAGATATGTTAGGCAAGTTCACTGATCACAGTGTTCCAGACTGACAACTGTCAAGGGATCCAGCCAAAAACATTGGAATACAAAATAGCTCTACAAATTGAAAAGAAAAGAGATTCAGTTTGGTTTGAAAACTACACAACAGCACCTCCAAAAAAGGAACGCCATTGAATAGTGGCATCACTTAAGGAGGGTCTTGACCTAAGTTATGCAAAGAAAAGGCTAAATACACTTTTACCTGCAATTTGGAGAAAAAAAGAAAACAAACCCAAAACACAACAACCCTGGACATAAATATCATCAAAATTTTCAATACGGTGAAGAAACCAGCGACTGAGCCTTGCAAAAGGAAAGACTAAGCTAACACAAATGCACTTATTAAAAGTTTTCCAAAAGAAAACTCTTAAATTTATTCTACCAACTGGGCATTGATACACCTATTCAAAGTCTTCCAAAAGAAAACACTTGAATTTGTTCTACCAACTGGGCATTGATCAATAGGACAAAATCCTCACAAATGCTATATCTCAAGTTCCCTAAAAATATTACAGTATTAGGGTATGCTTCTATAGTGAGCCACGTTTATCTGCGGTCAACTGATGAACATATTTCCTTTTTTTCTTCGCATCAACAGAAAATTTTAAATGAAAATGTCATAGATTTTCATTTAAATTAATACAATATTCCAAACATACGATATTCCAAACAGACAATATTCCAAACCCCAGCCTTCTGCTGTTTCTTAGAGCTGGTGCCCAAAGTGCTACACAGATGGATTGGTGTGCTCTGTCTCACACCCTCTTATGTCACCTCACTGAATCCCATTTCCATCCTCCTCTCCAGCCCCTCTCCCATGCCCCCAGCTTCCCTTCTCCCTTATCCCACTCCCAGCATCCCTGTTCCAGCACTGGCGTCTCTGTATCTTGCAATGTGAGTGGACATGAACCCATCCATAACCCTCGGAGCGTGGGACAATCCCAGCCCATCTCACACACAGTGACAATTGGTGTCACCGACATCCAAAGGACACTTTTTCTCCTTTGCAAAGTCACGGCTATGGAGCGGCCAAGAGGAATCTTACACCCCAAATGGTGACACCTCAGCAGGGCTCTAGATCTCACACCTGGTACAGCTCTCTGTCACTCTGCTGTGTCTCTGGGAGATGCTGTTTCGGCAGGAGATGCAGAGTGCAGCTATTTCCCAGAGGTGTCGGTCTGAGCAAGGCTTCCCTCCCCTTTCCTGCTACAGGAGGGGGGTTAGGAAGGGCTTTTCCTCGGGATGGTGCCGTAGATTAGAGACACAGTATTTGGGGAACTACGGTGCACACAGTTCAAGGGACAGAACCCCTTCCAGAAGGGGCTTGGAGATGAGCTGTCAGATGGGGTAAGTGTGTTCTAGCTTCAGCCTCATCCTGCTCCTCCCATTTGGGAAAGAATTACTCAGCTGCAGCTATCAGGATCACCACAGCCACCCCCTGGCTTCACTCTGTCTCAGTTTTCCTCTCAAATGTCCTTGTGAAGCTGGTGAAAATTGCTCTGGGATGCGAGAGCAATGCACCTCTAAGTAAGAGCTCATTTAGTGGTGCCATGAAGTGCTGCCCACAGCAAAGAGCAGAGAGTGATGTGCCTGTGACATAAAGTATAAAGAAATTAACTCACGGTGGCAAATGGCTGTGAAGGACCATGGCTGGCTCGGGGCTCTCCGTAAGCCACAGTTCATCACTTCCCTCGTGACACTGACATATTTGGGCTCTGTGGACCCCTCCAATCCCCTCTCTCTCTCTCCAAGCCAGAAGGTACTCACGAGGCAGGTTGGGAGCATGACATTCCTGTTTCTCACTCTAAGCTACTGCAAACTGCTCCCAGGATACCTATTTACTACTGGCCCTGTGCCACGAGAGACTGACCTAATGAAGCAATTCAGAGCCGCAGTTCCTGTGGCCTGCACGATTAGAGGTGCATTTATTGGCAAAACATTTGTGCCCCAAAGGCCACCACATACAGGTGCCCTGTCTTGATGATTCTGTGGTGTGAAGTTTTTTTGGGTTTTTTTGGCTGCCCTTTCAAAACCACATGCAAGGTTTGCGCTTGAATCCGTTAAGGATACAACACAATTTCATTTCAAAAAAATAAATAACTAAATAAATTAATAAGTAAATCAGAAAACACCTTAATTGAAGCTCCATGGTATAAAGTATGTCTATAATATTACGTGTACCAAATAGAAAATGTTGTGTGTGTCAAGGTAAAACATAGAAATTCTCTAATTTTTTACAGCTTTCAGAAATAACTAACAAATACAGGGGTTTGGAGGAAAATCTAATATCTGAGCATATTCAGAGTGATGGTTTTGGCTGGGATAGATTTGATCTTGGGCATACTAAAGAGTATGGGGTTGTGTTTTGGATTCTTGCTGCAAATGGTGCTGAAAATGCTGGGAAAATGTTAAGTATCACCGAGCCAATGGTGCACTCAGGGCAACCAGCACTGACCTCTTTCCTAAAATTAAGCACTTGCACACATTTGGTAGAATTTGAAAACAATGGGCAAAAAAAGTCTGCCCCCTCATACTCAGGAATGCTCAAAGGATATCTAGTAAAAGGATAATTCCCTCTCCTTCAGGTATATTATCAAAGCAAGAGGTGGCTCACAGCAGATTTCTGTGCTACCTACAGAGATGTCTGTCTCAGAAACACACACACACACATCAGAAGTGCACATGCACACAGAAGACCAATTTTAATGAGCATCAGATACGACTAATCAGATGGACTTGCAGAGTTCTGGTCCCAGGCAGGGTAGAAGCATGACCCTGGTGCTGACTTGCTCAGCCCAGTCAAGATCTGCACGGAGGAGTTGCTTTAAAATGATGCAGGCACATAATATTAAGAAATTACCTACAGCAGTTTAATTATGCGAGGCATAACTCAGAAGAGCTTTGGACTTTTGGAAATTTTGGACTTAAATGCCTGACTTGACCTAAATCTGACTTCAGGCTCCGACATAAAGCAATTCCACAAAGCCACTAAAGTTACACCACGGAGAAATTCAGCCATAAGTGACGTGATATTTGGCAGGAAATTTGCACCTTTTCTAGATCCAAAATATTATTCCATTACGATTTGCAAGACCATTCTAAATCTATGTATCATCACTATACTATATGTTGATGTTTTGAGCAGAAGGTCAATATTTAAGAAACTTTGATTCATATTAATTTAATAATTAGCATTTGGATTATTTATGCATTTTTATGAGTAAATATATAACAGCTCCTCTGAGAAGTTACTCTTTTCAAGAATGAAGTCTATTTAAATAGGAGCAAGGGGTGATATCTGCAGATCTGTCCTTACAGATATTTATGGCAAAGATGTTAATTCCCAAGGAAAATAATTTATATTCTTAAAGCAGGCTACTCCTTTCCAAATCCTGGTAGAAACAGGCTTGGACATATAAATAAACTTTAAATTCCCTTGTAAATGGCAGCCAAAGTTTAATGTATTTTTTTCTAAGGAGTTGATGTAGGAAGATTTTCATGAGATGTTTTCTATCGTCAATTCAGTGATGTAAACAGCAACTGATTAAACCTGCACACCTTTCAGGTTGATAAACCTGACCAAAAAAAAAAAAAAACCCTCACAGTTGGAATTCTTCCTGAAAACTAAAAGAGATGACAAAGTAAAAGACCAATCTTCTATAAACACTTAATGAAGACAGGCTGCAAGGGGTTTTCTATACCAGAAAGTACTTTACACCCCAGGAGGAGACAAAACCAGCAGATTTCTGCAGCTGAGGATTGCAGTCACAGCAGAATAAGTAACATAACAAAAAACATATTACTTGTTAAATCACTTACACTGGTTTTCCTTTGGATTCACAAGTCAAAACTATAGATTGTCCTTCTTCAGGCCATGAATTGGAAGAAATGATTTTAACTAAAGGTGTATCTAGGAAGAAAAAAATAGACAACTTGTTGATATACACAAAAAAGATTTATTATCTAAGAGTACATTCTTCTCTATTTACAACAGACTAAACCATAGATTTAATTTACACTTGGAGACAGTTTCATATGGAGCCTTGTGCAATTTCCATTGTCTTCAGGAAGGCAGTAAAAATGACCAATGTAACTAAAGCAGTAACTTTTTATATCCCTAGGAAACAGAGAGAAAGCATGTATATACTCAGAGGAAACAACTTTTGTATTTCTGTAGTCGATGCAAATACTCCATATAACTATTTGGAAATCTGATATCTAACAACAAAATAATAAAAAAAAACCCCATTGAGGATGAGTAACAAGCACTCCATGCAATTGTTTGCCTATTTTTAGGCTGATATGATGGAATGCTGCTATTAGAGGAATGAATGCAACACTGTACATTTGAATAAGAACCCTTTTGTTGTTGCAGAAGCTTGAAACTCATAATAAGAAAGCTACAATGGGCTTTCAGATAAAATACCTTGTTACAGCCATTTTACAGGATATTATTTCTGAAATGCAATAAAGCTGCCCCTAAAACAGAACAATTTTAAATGGAATTTGCAAAGAGAATGTTTCACGTATCTGCAGAAAGCACTACAGAAGAGTCCACAATCTGTCCAATGTGATGGGATTAGTTTTATAATTTTAATTGCAAAGAGATACACAATATTGCTACTGTGAATTCAGGCAGAATAAGAGCATTTGAAGTAGATCTTTAACTTTTAAAAAATTTGGCCAGCTGGCTTGCAAGAATACACTCTCATAGTCAACATACAACTTAGAGGGGCACCTCTTATAAGGAAAAAAAAAAAAAGATGATAAATAAAGGAATGTAATACATCTTTCCTTTAGGAGAGGGAAAAAAACTCACTGTCATAATGGAAAAAAAAATCAGAATCAGTAGACAAATTTCTGGTTTTCTCCAGTTTCTTTCTCTATAGTTTTCTAATACAAACCACTTTCACCTGCAAATCTAGGGTATCTGAGCTTTGTCTCATTCAATTTGCAGTTGCTGTTCTCCTTAGCAGTGACCCCACAGATGTCCCATTATCGAGCAAATGTGGAAGGGCTTGACAATATGACCCCACAAAATCAAACAAAAATAAATATATATGCTGTAATACTATAGTCTCTTATTGAGATGCCAATAATCCTGTTGGATACCAAATGGCATCTGAACAACTAAAATGATGGAAATGTTTTTCCCAACTTTTGGTTTTCATTTTTACACATCACAGTGTAACAGCATGGCACAACAAAAGGGAAAGGCTTGGTGCAGACTCGCTGTAATTCCACTGAAAGTATTCTCAGCATCGTTCAGCTTTCCAGAACAGCTGCACTAACCTTACACCAGCAGCAAATCTGTCCCACAAGTTCATATTTTTAAGGACCCTGCAAACCATTATGCAGGTGACTAATCCTTTGGAGGCCAGGCTGGCATTTGCTTCATTTTTAGCACACGCTTAAGGCACTGACCTCAAGTGCCTTAATAAATCAGGGCATCGAGTACTTGTGTGATTTCAGTGGTGCTGTTGAAGATGAATAAATTACTCTCTTGACTATACATTGAACCAGAGGAGCAAATTAGTATCAGCTAGGAATACATGAAGAATTTAACTGAGCGAGGGAGACAACGAATGCAATGAGATCAAGAGGCTTCCAGAGAACTATGAAAAAGAGCAAAACTTTGATGGAAGTAATCCTGACAGCTACAGGTGAAGGAAGAAATTAAAGGCCCATCTAGGTATTATTCCTGGCTTAATTATTAAAAAAAAAATAAAAAAATCAACATTTATGCAATACTGTAAATGACCCACATAAAACAGAAGAGAGGACTCCAGACAATTAAGCTTTCATTTGCATGGATCAGTGCAGTGCTGTTTCCCCCAGCTTGAAGTTCTCATTTCTGCTTCAACACACCAGAACTCTGCTCTCCATGCACTCCTAAACAGAGCTTACTTACACAGAATAAGAAAGGTCTTATATTTATATTTCACTCTCTAATGCACAACAAAATAGTGTAGGAAATACATTCCCTAGTGGTTTTCGCTGCTAATTGTCTTAAACAGTAACTACTTCTTTCTCTAAAGCAGAAAACACAGGGTTTCATTCAATATATAATTTTAGGGAAGCTAACAAAGGACAATTTTTTGCATTATATTAATGGCTATTTTTTAAAAACTAGATATTCTGAGTGTTTTATTCTGAGTACTACTGTTTCCTTTTTTTTTTGTCCATGCTTGACTTCTCTCCAGAATTAAAGTGTACACTTAAAAGGGGAAAAATATTAAGATAAACCTGCCCCCTATTTTCACATTCACATCAATATTTTAAAAGAAGAAATCTTCAGAATAAATGAAATTAATCAAAACTAACCTAAATATGTTACTTTGATAAACATGGTGATAAAGCCCTGCTGGCCGGTACTTTTCCAGAACACAAAATGCTATTACAAAACACTACCTCCTGCTATGACTTCTCGTTTTTGAAGAATTTGAGAAGTATAAAAATACTCCATCAATACTCTGAGCTTTGATCTGTCACACTTAAAAGTATTAATCAGAACAACTGGAACATCACCTGATCTCCAGCAAACACCAACACTAGGAGACAGCTTAAAGAAGGAAAATCAAGAACTCTAATAATGGTAAGTTGCCTTCTTTTCAGATATGCTTATCTTAAGTAATGTAGATATGTCCAAAAACGCCTCTCCTTTCACAACCCAAACAAACAAAAGGAGTAGAGTTAAGGGTTTTAATGTGGGTCAGATCTCCTCCTCCTCCTCCTCCTCCAAAGTCATTAGAAATATACCAATTTGTATCAATTGAATTTACCAGAACTTTAATAACTGGCATTTTTTTTAGCATGCAACCCAGCAATTTCATGACAATAAAATATCATAAATGAGTATTCAAAGCAGAGTTCTCTGAGCAAGGGACTGATGACTACAGTTTCTCTACAATACCTACAAACATGTCCTTGTCCTCAGATTGAAGAATATTACAGAGGAGATACGTTTTCCAGAAAGAATAAGGTTTGGGAAAGTCCAATCCTCTAAAAACCCCAGTGGTTTATGTGAGTTTATGCTGTGGTTTATGTAAGCACCACAGCAACTCTCCTCAGTAAAACTCACTGCTGTCAGTACCCAATGACTTTTTTGATTACATCCATCTTCAGCAGTTAGAGCTTCTGTGGCCCTCCAGTCTTTAGTTCGAGTAATGAAGTACTTACGAGATGCAATTGATTTTTATCACCAATCTGAATTGAGATTCAAACATGTCTTTCCACATCTTCTACCCTCTATGAGAACAGAATCTGCCCCCTTTTTTTTTTTTTTTTCTGGGCATAGCAGCTACAGGTAACAATTATGCCATGAGGCTTTTTTTATATAATATTTAGTGATTCAGAAGACCAAAGGTAAAAGTTCCATTGTGTGATTATACTTCATCTGTCTTTCTAGGATTTGGGTTCATCTCATCTCAGAAGATCAGGAAACTCACTTCGAAGCTTTGGGAATATTTACCTGTTTTTTATCAGGCTACGTCATTTTCAGCAACACACAAAATCAGTGAATGCGTGTGGAAAATTGATGCCAGTTTACATTGGTCAAAAATGTGATCTGGCACATGAAGAAATTAAACACTTCAACACTTGACTTTTGTTGTACTTCCAGCAGCAGCATTCATACCCTGTGGAACTGCATTACTGATTGATTTAATCTCTTTGAAGCTCTTTTCAAAATAGAGGTGGTTCTTATCAGTCACAAGACCTTTGCTCTTAATCAGATCTTCTATGCTTAAAGGTTTGTGTGTTTGCTTTCAGAATGCACTTGTTGTTTTTACACTGCTTGAAGTAAAATGGACTTCAGTATGTATTTACGCTATTTTACCACCAAACCTTTATAAGGTTACATGCAGGATTAAATTTCTTCACATAAATTTACTCAAATAAAGCAATCACATGAGAGCTGCAGGAAGATTCCTGCACGGTAGGTTATGTCGTACTTTATGTGTAAAGTCTTGACAAACACAGCGTAAAAATGGAAAACTGAATTAATAAAAGTGAACAAGTTTGCTAAGACCATGAAACAGGCCACCAACAGAATCAGACAATTAATCTCCACTAGTTTCTTCTTAGTGCCAAGACAGTAAAAGTCTAATTTGGCCTATTTTTCATATGTATCTTCAGATGTCCTTGGTCCCATCAGTTCTTAGCGTGCAAAACCTTTCACAGAATCACAACTGCTGCTTGAGTCACTAAGTCAAAGCATAACCCTTTGCATCCTAGAGCGTTAATCAGCAACAGGTGGGCAGGAATAACCACATGAAAAATCATTTTGTGAGACAAAGGGGTGGCATTATCATGATGCTATGTTAGGAACATGCTATTTTATCAAATCATCCCTCCCTAATGCAATCACCTTCTGTCAATGTCATTACAATCCTAGAAATAGAAAATAAGACCACCTTTCTTCTTGGGCAGATGTTAGGGTGGGTGGAGTACATCTATTTCATTGACACTTTTAATAAACAACTATTGGAAGCAGTAGACAATTCAGGAGTAGAAATATTCATTATCTCATAGTCATTAGAATTCCAAGAGTGATGAAAATGCACCTACTCAAAAGAATCATGCAGCAATCTTTTCTCCAGGTAATTTTGATATATGTATTAGCTCAGCTGTAATATAAACTTCTTGCCACTAGATTTCTCTACATATTTCGTTAAAAGATAAATCTCTGTGTTGCTCAAATCTTAGCCTTCATTACCCTTCCAGTGAAAGGAGGATTAACAGAAAAAAGTCTTAGTGGCTCTCCTCTGCAAAAAGGTACACAGGAGTATTGTATCAGACGTAGAGATCCAAGTCAGGGCTCCTAACTTGCAAATTCTCTGCTAAATTACAGATATTTTAAAAAAGAAATAAATGCAATAACTTACTACGAAATTTAAATTTAGCACTCCAAATACTTTCCAGTGTGGCTGAAGCTTGAGAAAGCAGAACAGAAAGAGGTCACTTCCTCTTTTCACTTACAGCGATAGCATTACTAATCCACAAAGACGGGTCCTGTAATTTAACATTCCACATTTTAGAGGCCTGCTCTACCTCCAAGTCTTAGGAAGACACTTCTACACTCCCTCACTTACAATTAATTTGATTTTTGTCAGAAGTGGTAATCAGTCCATCAAGATCAGTTATTAGACCCCACGCAGCGATTTATGAGAAAAAGAGGTAACTTATTCCACTGAGTACTGAAGTATTCACACTATGTTGATCAGATCCAGCAAAATACTTATTTGACAGTAATTTGGAGATTAAAACTTTCAACCCTTTGGAGTTCACGGAATTAAAGGTTTGGTCTGGTTCTGAGTGCAAGGAACTCCATGCTAAGCTCCCATGTAATAGCAGAAATCAGGCAGGTATTCAGAGGTCTCCCTTCCAGCCAGATTCTGAACTAAGATTTCACTTTGAACTTGAAAAGTCTTTTTTTCTCACCTATTTCCTAGTTTGGATAAACCAAGATATTCTGACACACTAAAAAAAACAGGTATTAGAAAATTCTTAGCTCAATGCACACGTAGTGAATTAGAATTCCTCAAGCAACTCAGTACTGTGGAAATCGTCTCTATTTACATTCAGTGCCAACGTAACACAGAATATACCCTTCATTTTACATTTAGAAAAGTTTTCTAGAGCCAGATAAGGATATTCAAAAAAAGAAAAACTTGTAAGACTTTAATCCCACCCATTTCCTAAGAATGTGTCAATGCTTAGCATCAAGTGGTTTTGGTACATCCATTCTTGGGCTTCACATGCAAAAATTTTACTGAAATTTGTTTTCAAAGGGCTTTTGGAGCTGGTAGCCTCAGAATACCCTTCTTCTTTGTCAAGGTTTACAACCTTTTCACTGTTTAAAAAAATTATTTTTTCAAAAATAAAATCTTTAAACATAAACACAATGCCAGAAGCAGATCTTAGATATTTTACTAATACCAACACAAATTTAGGAAAACTTAGGCCAAACTAGTAACAAATATGTATTCAGCTAGGGCAATTATGTTTTCACATTATTATTTCATATAAAGTGAGTGCAGTGTCCCTTCAAGCCTTTGGGTTTTTAAACTTGTTTATTGCATGAAGTCTGGAATTCCTACTTCCCAAAGTAAAATGGCATCACAGAAGAGGTGGGTTCTACCACATTTCAATTAAAATCTCCTTAGGAGAGAGGTTTTGCATGCTACACAGTAATTTTACTAAAAGTTTGGATCTTCTCTTTGTACATGGCTAGCATGATGTCATCATGATCAAAGCAGTCCAATAATATATATTTTTTAAAAAGAATATTTGCTGTTTAAATAAAAATCTGGTCATAAAGTAGTATTGGTCTTAACTTCTCATTTAGAGCAGGTTAGTTCACATAATTTTAAGGAAATGGGTGATAGTCACATTTATCTTGAGTTCCATTGTTTTTCCCTCACCAAAGAAAGCTTTTTTTTTGGTCTGTAGAATATTAAAAGACCTGGCACAGAAAAAATATCCCATTTGGTGACAGTAACGTATAATGCTCGATATATACAAGGTGCATGGAGACAGATTAATCTCTTGAATTATTTTGGTTTATGAGTCCTTGGGGTTCAAAAAGAAAAATCCATTGGTCAGGTTCTTTCCTGTATGCATGGCACACATCAGTGTGATATATGCTGTCTAAATCTCTCTTTGTTAACACTGGAGGGATTCTGTACTTTTCTTTTTCTTCACAATGCCCGTTCCTTAGTCTTGGAAGTTGAAACTAGTACCAAAAGAGCTAAACCTCGTGAAAAGGGTAGAAAAAAAAAAAAAGAGGCACAGCTGGTTGTGAGGAAAAACATACATCTCTACACAATACCATTACAAGAAATATATTAAACCTCCAAAACACAGCCCTCCTAACAGATTAGTTTCCATGCAGCCAAATTGTCAGGTGCGTATCTCAAAACCAGGGCGAACACAGTCCTGTCCCTAATTGTGTTATAAATAATTGAAAGCAGCTCATTAACATCATTTGACCCCAGGCCTCTGCTGGAATACTTTGATCCTGACGCCTGTTTGCTTTGAAGGTGATTCTCTCTCTGTAGTTTATGTTATGAACATCTCTGCAGCTGCAGCAAAAAGCTGAGTTTGTTGTAATGAAACCTGTGATCCTCGCTGGACTTGCTGTTTGAGTGCAAATTATGTTAACAGAGAAAGGAGAGACACAGGAAAGATCCAGGGAGGGGCAGACACTTCACTGGCTGGGTTTGTCAGAGGAAGCAAGTGCTCACAAAATATCACTATGGTGCTGCAAGTGTTACTTAAAATCCTCCTACCGAAAGCAGTGATACTACCTCCCTCCTTATTTAATCTCATTAGGATGATGAGTAGATGGTTTTAATTACCTTTTGTCACTAGAAATGTTCTCCTATACTCAATGATTTAAAAAGCCTCAAAAGTACGGCTAGTAAGAAAAGGCTTTGTTTAACAACCTGAGCACTGATCCAACAGTATGGAATATGATAAAGGATCCATTCAGGAAGAGAGTGGCAGAGACCAGTTCTTCCCACTGGGATCAGTGAGCTTCCCATAAACACCAAGTTTTGCATTCCTGGACCCTAAGCAACACAGGAGACACGTCTCACTAATTACCTGCCAGTCTAGAACACACTCAGCTGAGCTCCAGGCAGCTCAGATAAAATACAAAGGCCCTTCCTGTGGAGTAACATCCATGTCCTGGCTGCCAGATCATCTGGCAAGGAAAGAAATAACCCCCACCCTCTACTGACTGCTTCCAGACTACTCCAACTTCTGAATTAATCACTTAATCTTGTGTGGCAGCACCTCCTGCCTGGATCTATAATACGCAGATTTACTCTGCCATTTTTAATTAATTTATTTACCTTGCTGTTTATGCTTTTTTTTTTTTTTTAACACTAACCACCATTTCCTCTTTGTACCAGAGTGTGAATTACTATAACTGATTCATTACAACAGATTTTTCTTCTAACAGGTGTAGCTAAATTATGAACTACCAACAGCATGGCTTTACTTCATAGTTTTATTTTATGACCACAAACCTTCTGAATACGGAAAAGCTTCCATAAATTTCTCAGATGTTTTATTGTGGCAGTGAACAACAACAGTTCTGGTGCTATCATTTTAAAAAATGTTATAAAAATCTAACAGTCCAATAATAAAAGATTATTGCTACCTGGTAATAAATGGCTGCCAGATGATAAGATTTTAAAAGTTTTTCCTGAGAGACTAATTCATTTATTTCCTACCCATTTTTGTCTGCTTTTTCAAAATGCATGTTTGTGAAATCTATTTATGTCACAGCCTTCTACATTTTTCATTGCACTTTTTCTCTCTCTTATTTCCTTGGAACCTTTCCATCATTTCCAGATGCAAAGATAAAATAAGCAGATACCTCCGAAAATGATGATGTATCTACTTTCCAGATTAATTAGCACTGGAGTAAGCATAGAACAGTTTTGGGTATGTTTTTTTTCCTTCAGAAACTATAAGATCATAATTTTCATATGCAGATAGCAATTCCAAAACTCATTGAAAATTCTGTATTCCTACTTTTAAAAAAATGTAAGTAAATAAGCTTAGGAGAAAAGAGAATTTAAAAGTAAATTCCAAGGACAAACCACTCCAGTATGCACAAAAATAAACATCAAATTGGATATCCCAAATGAGACGTGAAAGAGGAGAGAGGAGCACTTTAATCAGCTCTGTGCAAGTGCTCACCATTTTTAATAGCTTTTACACTTACCAGCTGTGCATCCTACAGCTGTGAATCAGCATTCCCCCAAATTTGGCTTATTTTGTAAATGGCAAGCAGCATGGCTCCTATCTGTGCCCTGTTGCCTTGAATAAGCACTTGTGAGCTAATCTGCCTTGGTAACTTCACCGAAGTAGCCTGGGAGATACATTAAGTTTGAGATCTTGCTTCAGGAAAGAATTAATAACTCATTCCTTGAGTGGATGAGAGAAAAAAAAAAAATCGATATTATGTATCTAAAAATTGTTTCATTAGTAGTATTTGTGGGTGAGTCAATCTAGTTCAAGTGATTGTGCCATGGCAATGGTGTTCGTTTTCAATAAAAGTATTCAACAACAGTGTGAAATTAAGCTTTATGATAGTATTTAAATGCTTAGGTTTGATAGAAGTGAATACTTGGTACCATATCCACATGGACATTCCAGTGTCCTCTTTTTACACTTCTTTAAAACTGCTTTACAGTCAAGCAGGGCCAGAAACAGCATATGGTCCCTTTGTTACCTGAGATTATTTGATGACTATTATGTCTTCCTTAATCTCATCTGGTTTAATTTATTTTAAAACTATGTTTGTTGTGGGAAAGAGTAATGACAGTTTGTAACAGAGGAGTGTAAAAACATTCTCCTGCATGCAAAAAAAGAAGCTGGATGCTAGTGTGGGGGGAAGAAAGATTGATCAGTCAAATATTCCCTCCTGACACTCATAATCTGTGAGTGTCTGAGTTTGAGCACCAACCTTTGCAGGAATCCATTTAGGTTACTAATTCTGTCAACACTGATTATGAGGTTCTTTGTTAAAGATACTCATTGGAATTGTTTCAGCACCTCACCTGCTGGCCATGCCAGGCTCCCTCACCAGAATTACTAAAACAAAATAAAGTAAAATGCAGCAGTACATAAAATGTGGGTTTGGGAGGGTGAAAGAGAAGCTGCAGGTACCCTACCAAAGCTCCACAGTCCCCTCTGCTCCATTCCAAATGTTTACAGCCTTACCCTTTGTCACGTAATGTGTTCATTGATCATTTACCTGCTCAGGGCTTGGCCCCAAGGCAGGCAGAGACAAATGTGAGCACAGCCCTGACACATCAGCAGCCCCTGCTGAATCAAGGGGGGACAGAGTGGCACTGTCACCCCAGCTCTGAGTGTGTGCCACTCCATGGAGACAGCACCAGGAGACAGATACTCCCCTTCCCATGGCTTTGCAGAACGGGTCACTGCTTCCTGAATTATGCATTAAGTCCCCCACACACATGAATGATATGGTAGAAACAATATTTTCTTTGCAAATCAGCTCTGTTTTCTCCAGTGAATGCAAGCGAGGAAGCTTAGTTTTACAACTTTCATCTTGTTTAATTATTTTTGTCATGCCACTTCTTCAGAGTAAACAATCTGTTCCATTTAGCATCTCCATTGCCTTACACTGTGCTCTCTCCAACTTATTTATGTTTTATCTCCCTTTTTCTGTTAAGAGAAGTAAAAAAATAGACCAAGAAAAGTGTTCTGCCTAAACCACGTTATAAAAAATAGCCTAACTTTGAAGCAGCGCGTGACCTTTCAATGTAACTTTATCTTCTGCTTTCTCAGATTCTTTTGTTTAAAGAATTCATTGCTCTCTTGTGTCTGACTTAAATTATCTCAAGAACTGTAGCATATCCAAAACTGTTGAAGGAGTAAATAAGAGCTCTGGATGCTCAGCATTCCCAAATACTCCTTCAGTCCTTTCTCTGACATTCATATCAGATATTGGACATCATAAAAGTTTAGTCTACATGAAGACAACTAAGCAGTAGCATCAGGAAAAGAAAATTTGACTTAAAAATATACACCTCACCCTTGTGAAGTGCAAACTTCTCTTCCTTGGGTGGTTCTGGTAATGATCTCTACATACATTTTCCTCCAGACTATCTCACGTGCTTGCTAGTCCTTAGTTTTGGAAATAAACAGCCCTCATAAGAGTTCTGTAGAGAAGTCCTGAAACAACTCTGTCCTTGTGTCATTAGGCTGAAGGTGACCAGACTGAAACCTGGGGCGTGAACTGTTACAGATTCTGTAATTTTCAGTCTTACCTAATACCATACAGATTTTTTTTAAAATCATTTTGTAGTGATTGATTGTTGGTTAGATTAGGAGCTACAAAATCAGTCAGTTTTGGGGATACTGCAGCTGGACTGTCTTGGAATAGGTTTGGGGATGGCCTCACTGTGCTCCTTTTCCCAGCACAGCCATGCCCTCTGTCTTTTCAGTCCTTTCACCACAGGTTGTCTCTCTCCTGTGCCTGAAGGCTTACTCCACTGAAGTGGAACTATATTTATGGTTTATTTCCTGAATGTCCTACTTTTAATATTATTAAAGGTTTTAATATTATTAACCTTCCCTCCCAAACTTCCTTTGAAACCTTCTGGAGCCCTCTCTTAATCACACAAGCAGCACATGGAATAACCTGCCCACACCAGATTTCAAAGTTCTTCTGCAGAGCAGACAAGCCACCCTGTGGATTTTCCATATAAGATTTTACAGAGAAATAAATTATATTAGATTATATTTCTCTTGTAAACCATATTTGAACATAAACCTCCAGATGGTAAAGGTCAGGATTGTACATTAACCCTTTGAACTGGATATCCCCTTTGAAAGATGAAAGTTTGGCAGTAAATGGACTTACAAGTTTTTGAATTATTTTGCATTTAAATCATGGATTTCTTATTTTCATCCATCATTAACCTAATTGATCTCATTTAAACATGCAAATTGTGGCAGTGAACTTTTTGTTCACAGATATCGTCCTTTACTGTTTACAGTAACTATCCTTTAAGTTTCATTTCTTTCAAGCATTCGCCAATATGAAAAGCTTAAAAAATAAAACTGCACTAATTAACACAGTGCTTACATAATTATTGAGCTATATAATTAAGTAGCTTATTGCTTAATTTTCATTCAGTATGAAGAGATGTACAGTACTGAAACCGTAGCTTTAAAATTGCATTCTTATTATTACTATTTTGATCTGCATCTTACACTGGTAAATACAGAAACATCCCTCCTTTAAGGGAAACGGAATGGAAAGCTGGTCCTCAAGGTATCGTAGTAACACTGGGATATATTTATTTTCCATATTAACATTCACAGGGTGAATTCAGGCATAAAAAACCAAAACAAAACCCAAAGCTGTTTGTGTTGGTTGAGTATCACCACATGGGTGAGCATTTGGTGGGAACCTGAATGCCTATAAAGGATAAACTGATATAAGAGGGAGACAACTGGCAGACACTGAAATTCTCTCCTCAAGGTCACAGCAATCCAGCAGAGGTTTTTCATTGAAAGAGAAAAGCAGGGACACCACTCAGGGAGCTGATCTCTAAAGATGGGAGCATTGCTCGAAGAGATGGTTAGCGAGCCATTTAAGAAAGCATCCAGCTTTTCCTCATGAGTTTCTAAAGGATCTGAGCAGCTCAAGGGTTTTCACTGAGTGAAGGACATCCCTGCTTGCCTAGGCTTACAGAGATTGTCTGCGATCAGAGGCGGAGGCTTTGTGAGAGACTAAGGCCCTGTCTGCCCATCAGACAGAAAATGCAGCTCCTCCTGCTTCCTAAGCTGGAAAAAAGGGTGGCTTTAATCAATAAAGCCAAGCTTGCGATATTGGCCTCCTTCCGCAAGTTCCAGAGGTCTCTGAGGTATCACAGCTCCAAACCACTTGAATTACAACAGGATAAAATGGTTATGGCAAGAGAGCCAATCATGCTAGTTTGGAATACAGACCTGCAAAGCGCTGGATGTGCAAATCTCAGGTGAGCTCTTTCTCTTGTGACCCTAGGGAATCACACCCCTGGAAAATCCAGCTCTTTTCACTGTATCAGAAGTTACAGGAGAACTCTGTAGTTAAACTCATTGATTGAAGTTATCATGACACAGACACTTTTCCCTCGTGGCAACATCAAAACAAGTTTCAATTCTCACAAGCATTGCAACTATTTTCACTCATGACTCACACAATCTATTTGTTTGTATTTTGGGGCCCTGTTAAAAGAATAAATGAAAAATTGGAAGGCTGTGCTATGCCACCTTATTATCCTAGTTAACAAACCATTTTCTGATTCTGGGGATGCATTTCTTGCCAGATTGTCCATACAAAGATTGGGGCAGTGTATAATCACATCAAATGGTACCAGATCTTACTCCTAGCCAGTGTGTGTTCCAGGACGTCACACAGTGCAGTGAAAAGATGTCACAAGCAAATGAGAATGACCAACAGTGCTGTTGACTGGTCAGAAACCAAAGAGATCAGCACAAGTGAAGGAAATTTCTTTCAACTCTCGTATTTTCTTCACTTCAGAAAAAACATATTCTCTGCCTGGACAGTAAAAACTGCTTCCAAAAAGAGATGTGCCTTTTTTCCTAAAGCACAGGTGCCATTTAACTCTGGGATAGTTCTGGGAGACATACCACAAGTTAAAAAAAAGTAAATAAATAACTTCGAAGCAAATGAAAAAAGGAGATATGCCAAAGTGCAAAAGCAAAAAAGGGTTTTATAAGCACAAAATTGGGGGAAATAACTAAAGTAAGTAAAATGAAAGGAGCACATGAAAAGAAAATTCCAATCTTATGTCTTAGTTGAAAACAGCTTCAGAAAGACAAATGGCCACACAGCTTAAAGAAAATGAACGTGTGGCACATATTTTACTCCTTTACAGTACAGAAGGACCATATGTAGGCAGCAGGGAGAATTGTTCCTTCCCCCTCCTATTTTATCATAGCTAAAAAAGTGTCCCATTTGGTGCGCTTTTGCATGGGCACACATCTGCCCTTTCTGAGCTACAGAAGGTCAGCAAGTCTGGGGTGAGACAGTCACCTTGAAGAGCCACTAACATATTTAACACATGACTAATTCATTAGAATTGAACATTACATTTAAGGTTTTTTTGTCTCTATATACTGTTCTGATGGGCAGCTCTGAGTATTTTAGACATTCACCACAGAGAGAGGGTCTAGCAGCCAACTATGTATGACCCTTTCCTTTCCTTTTTTTTAGAATGCCTTATTTCATGAGTACTTAAGAAGGTGCAGTACAATATTTCCTATATTTAATATATTTTTATATATTCACACACATTTTAACTAATTTTTGTTCAGCACGTGTATTTTATATACTCTGTTCCAACAAAGCTAAGTAGAAAGAATGAGCTAAACGCTCTTAGTGAGCGTCAGGGAATTTAGATATTTGACGAAATTACTCCGTTTTACACCTGCAGGAATTCTAGACCCGTCTTGGCATCAGGGAAGCCTCCACTTGTTTCCCCAGCTGGAATGAGGGTGGCACAGTGGTGTCACACACACAGACACCCCGTGTCCGACACGGCTGCGCGAGCTCGTGGCTGATCCCATCTGCACTTGGAGGGCTTTGTTTGCTTAATGCAAAATCAATACCTTTATTTCCAGGACAATGACTCCAGCATTCTCATGGAATAGCTGCCTGATTTTAAAGTCAAGCTGGGAGGTTCATTGCAGAAGAATCTAATAACAGCCCACAAAAGAAGAAGCTGCCTATCACACAAACATGTTGGAATAGCCTGTGGAAAGCAAGTTAGCTGACGGCTATAGATTTGTCAGGCCGACAATTCACTGCACATCTGTGTCTGCCAATATAGAATTTACTCAAAATTGCCTCTCCAGACACTTCTTTACATAACACATATTTAGCTTATTAGTGCTGTCATTTGGGAGTGTGGTCAGCTTTTGAGCAAAATCTCACCGAGTCCATTAGCACGGATCACATCACAGCTGCCATTTTAGAAGCGTGATGATTAGGTTTGAAGTTCAAATGATTTGATTTCACTTTAAGGCTTCAAAAGCAGCCTCTGGGGTAGATTTACACAATTAATTTTTACTGAGGTCTGCTGGGTAATTTACTGTAGTGAGAGAGTCTTCACTAAGGAAAGGTAATTACCACTGGGTGATTTTATGGCACTCTGTTCAGTACGAAGCAACATGTTGGCTGGGTTCTACTCAGATAAGACCTGGAAGGAAGTGAAGATACTGCTTTTGGGAATCACAACATGTCTGCAATATTTAGGAGGGATGAGAAGAATTCACTAACTTCCCAGCTGTAGACCAGAAGTTGTACATGCCCTCAAAATGTCTTTTCATGAGGACTTAGACAATCTCTTAAATGTCGTACTGAGAAGCTTTCAAAATTGAAGTGCTGTACCCATGATTCTTTAATACAGGAACAAAGAACACATTCTTTGTTTAGCCTGAACACAGAAGTAAACAATGAAATTAAATATCCCTTTGAGATTTGTATTTATCACTTACAAGAAGCACTTCCTAATGATCAGTGGCAGCTGGGCTGACAAGCAAACTTCAGAGCAAAGCCAGAGGGGATACGAGTCTATTTTAGGTTTCCTATTGACAGGAAGGGTCAGAGGAAAAATAAACTCAGCCAGCAGTGTCATGCTACCACAAACCTCTGCTGGCCAAGCAGAAAAGTAAATTACAGCCAAACCTTTCAGCACAGCAGAAAGACTTGGACAATTGGGCTGCCCTGCAGTGCACAGAGCACAACACACAGATGAGCAGGATTAAGCACATTGAGACAGAACATAAATGACTGACAAATAAATCAAAAGATTGGAGGAGCTAATTATCCCATAGTCTGGAGTGGAGGTATGTTATGTTTTCCCCTACTATTTTAATATTTCAAGGCTGCAACATTAATCTGTGAAGCCTTGTGAAAACAAGGACTGATCACAGTCACCTTCAAAATATCTTTCTTTTGGCAAGGTATAAATAATATAGGTAATCTCAGCTACCAGACTGAACTATAAGAAGGAGCAGCAGAAGGACTTAGACACTATTTCTATCACACACACATAAATACGTAATTAAAAAAAATATTTTGAGTGTAGAAGTTTAGTTCTCAGCTTCATTTCATACACTGTAGTTCTACTGGGAAAGCTTATTTGATTTCTCCATCACACTAACAAAAATAAGATTTGTTCAAGGGAAAGAAGAGGGAATAAAGCATATTCTATATCTGATGGCTTTCATTTTGTTAAGTTTACTTCCTACTAAAGTTGATGATAAGAGCAGCTGTGTGGACTCATATGCACTTCTATCTACATCTCTCCACGGACTAATTACAAATATCTGTTTCATATAGCCTCAGCATCTAAGGCAGATTTAATTTTATTCTATCTTTCACTAGGCATATATCAAAACCTCACATTTCATTCCATTATTTTGCCTTCCTTTTTCTCTACCTATCATCCACTGGATGCAAACACAACCCTGCAATTCCTACTGTTCTGCTGTTTTACTTTTCTTCGTTTCTTGTCACCAATAAGAGCATGCTTCTTCCTCCTTTAAATGGTACTTTAACTGGTACTTCCACTCTCTGCCCTAAACTTCAGCTTCTTTTGGCCCATTTATCACTTCTCTTTCCATGTATAACAACTCTACACTGGTGCTGGAGAGTATTAAATTGATTGGTGGAAAATTAATGGAGCAAGCAGGAATGATAGAGAACAATTATTGTGCATTATGGCTTTTGAAAAGCTGGCAGTCTGAGGGTGCAGTAACGTAAAGCACACCAGAAATGTAAATTCTCAGTGCAGTCTGACCTTGTTAGAGAACCTCAGTGAAGCCAGAGAAGAGAGAGAGGAGTCCTGCTCAAAATTTGGAGCAACAGGCACAGAGGAAGAAGATGCACCTCAGTGCTATTTAGCAGGGTACTGTCTTGCTACAAGGGTGCAAACTGGAAGGAAACAACAAATATTCAGAAAGTTTTAGATATAAGAAGCCACAAAAAGGCTTTTTTGCCTTATGATGCTCATGCAAACCAGAGCCCTGCCTCTACCTTCAATGACATTACATTGCAGCCACTTTAAACCTTGTGTAGCTTGTCCAATTTCTGTATCTACTGTTCTGTTCAATTTGGTTCATCTCCTGTGGTGCCAACATCTTGAGCAAGGCACTGAAGGGAGGGTAAGGAATTCAGAGGTGAAGGCATGGGCAATTTCAGTGGCTGATGGCTGTGCAATTTAGAATTCAAGGAAATGAAGTTGTTAAGGATTCATGTCTCCAGCACAGATGCATTTGAATATATTAGGAGAGGTGTTTAATAGCCATTTGGTGAAGAAAGGCCCTGATCTCCCTCAGCAAAATGAAGGCTAGAATGTTTCAGAAAACGTTTTTAGCACATATGCTAAACCATTTACTCTTCATTTTCAGACTTTTTTGCAGATGACAATTTTAGCAAAGTTGTCAGCTTCTGTGCACAGAGTGCTTTTGCCATTGCTGCATTTTACATGTGCTGCAAATCTTAGATGCTTATAGAAATATCCCTGTTTAGAAACAAGTTACATATGGCAGCAATCCTTGGCTCCTGGGGAACTATTTGGAGCCACTGAACACTTGTCTGCTTCAACCTTGTCTGGTTTATAACAGGGTGACTGCACCCAGCCCAGAAAGAGATTAATGAAAGATCTCTTCCCTTCCCCTGCTCCAACATCATTTTGCAGAGGACTTTTTGCCAGCTAGGCAATGAGATTTGCAGGTGTTCTGCAGAAAACCAAACAGCTGCACCCTGAAGAATGGTGGGTATGATAAAGGTGAACGTGGAAATGGCAACTGATGGTGAAAAGGTGTTCTCCTGAGTGTCTCACAGTTTATAAGTGAAAAAAGCACCACTGACTCAAAGGACAGCCTAACTTCAGAGCAGGGCACGCGATACAAAGGCATGATACAAATACTCATTCAGCTTGGAAACTGTGGAAAACATCATGTCCAGAAATGCTATTTGGGGAGGGAAAAAAAAAAGCCAATATATAAAGATACAAAAAACCCTGAAGTCTGGATTGTCTAGACTAACATCTTGTGTAGGCCAGGCCTAAAAATAAATTCTAAAGGACTTTTTCTCCTGGGCTTGTGCTATTAACACCACGACAGAGTTTCATTAGCAGGATTCAGCATTATTGAGGCAATCTGCTACAAACTTTGCTTATTTATACCCTTGTTTCAAGTTTCTAGGTATTTTCAAGGAAAACTGTGAATTAGGATGTTCTTGATGTCAAATAACACATTCACATTGCTTCAATGATAAACAAGAACGACAAATGCATTTTCTCTCCACAACCTCTCAAAGAAAACTAAGAACTCAGACCCATAGCGCTTTCAACAGCAAAGCTTTCCTTAAACCTTTTGGAGTCATTCCTATAAAAATAACATAAAAAACCCCAACCAACCATCCAAATACAAACCACAGAAGCTGGCTAAAAGAAAGATGTTATCTATCTGCACAACACCAGAGAATTTCCCTCCGACAGAAACAAAACTATAAAAGCAAGCATTTGTAACATGTTTTACTTACAGTGTATTTCTAGAACCTGCATTGCTATCTGAGGTGTAGAGTTTAGGGACTCATGATCTACTCTGCAACTTACAACTGCACCATCATCACTGCGATCTGCTAGGAAATCCAGCGTGCTGCTGACTGTGAATGTTTTGCGATTTGCATCTTCTTCTTTTAAATATTTAACATCTGAAAGAAAGAATAAACAGGCAGTTTTCTCTCCAGTATTTCCAGAATTAGACAGCTAAATTATCTATCACAGTTGTTGGAAAAAACACTTCTTTCATATCTGTATTGATCTCTTTGATATAAAAGTAATTAGACTGCAGGTATTCCTCAATTTTCTCTCATTGTCAGAGTAGGAGATACATATTGAAAGAGGAAATTTTAAAATTGGTTCCATGATACTTTATTCAAACAGGAATGCCATTCATTATTACCTCTTAAATGTTTAGGTCCATATATGATATAGACTTTCTCTGCAGGTCATCAGAAAAAAAGATGTTACCTTGTCCCACTCTCATTACCTTACATATTCACAGTGTTCCTAAATATTAAATTTTCCAAGTTCATGCTTATAACCTTTCACAGTAATTCAATATATGGAAATTACTGAAGCCATGTGCATGTAGTTAGATTAATCCTGTGCTTACTGTATTCATTGCTTATTCAGTTGTTTGGTTAGAATTATGCTAATTTACTAATAAAACTAAACCCAGGTATAATCATCAGAGGCAATGAACAGCTGCAAATAGAGCATGCCACAGTACTCACTGGAATCCACAGACAAGTCCCAAGAAGACTAGAAATAAAATTACTAAAGAGAATTTCCTCTCACTGCTTTATATCATTCTAAATTGCCCTGCTGCTTCTGTGCAGATCCAGTTAAAAATCTGAGTTTTCAGCCCAGGAGTGCAGGGAGCTACAGCTTAGGAAGCATCTCCTCAGCTCAAGGTTAAGGTTCACATTCAGAACATTTTGTTGCAGGACACACATGCTAAGTCAGAAATGAAGATCCAAAAGCCTGAGCATTTGTGTTAAAATGTTTTAATGTATTAATTGGAACATGAGATCCTACACACACTTTAGAATTGTTTTACTTGGTTCCCAACTACTTGCAATACTTATTGATTTTTAATTTATTTCAGAAAAATGGTAAGCTTGTTATATTGATTTATTGCAATGAAAGCTTGAAAAGACATCTAAAAATACTTAAACATATATATTAAATTACACTGAGATTTCATATGTCCTCTGTGCCCTAAAAAAAGTGAGAGGTTTCAGTTTTACAAATTATACTAAATCCCATTAGAGAATGGAATGACCTAAATAAAATTTCCATGAAATATCAATTTTAGAAAGCAAATCTTCAATGGCTTAAGCTTCATCTTTTTGGATTAAAAATACCTCTGACATCAGAGAGGTGGTCTTTATCATTGTCTCCAGACAGACAAGGACACCACGTAGTTATACAGTTTCCATTTTTCCCTAAAAAAGAATTACTTTTTGCATTCAAGCATTTTTCTGCCTGTTTGCTGCTCAGCTTTAAAAGATTTCAATTTCTGCCATGGTCACTATTAATTTTTAGGGTTCAGTAAAGGGAGTTTAGCACAGGTGAGAAAAATATTGACAAGAGCTAAAGCAAAGTTATTATAAACAAACAAAAAAATGTTTTCCCTAATATTGAAAGCAAACACATGTGATTTTGTTCCCAGAGTTAGGTTTTCAAATTTAATAGTAAGCATCCATATAGGTAACATGCTGCTTATAAGTAATGTACACATCCCTTCACTTAGTGACTTCAGGTGGAGGACAGAAGACTCCTGAAAATGTCAACAACTTTAATTTTAGCGAAAGGCTGTGGATTCTTAATCCTTTAGAAAAACAAAAGCAGTTAATTTCCTAAAAGGATGTTTAGAAGCCTCTCTCTAGGCATCTGTTGTTTGAAAGGGTTCAACTCTCGGAGTGAATTTTCTCTGCAAAAAGGGCAGTGATACTTTTCTACAAACTGTTGGCATGAAAGATTTAGCTTGTTCTCCTTATCAGCTGTGTTTTCTTAGACGTTTCTTCACGGAAAAATGAAGGTGTGGTTGCAATATGTGCCAACTGAGTTTGAAAAACCCAACTGGATGTAAGAGTAGTGGAGGTGAGGTACTGCGTACATGCCATCAACCAGAATATTTTACAGAATTTTGAAATATCTCAATTGCAGTCTACTGTTTCATTTGTTTGCTTGCTGCTCCTCTCTCTCCTAAACACTCCCTTGAAGAAAAGGTTCAAAAGAAATCCATTACACAGGCAGGTTGTCTGGGAAGCACTGCAGTGGAACAGGCTGGAGGGGTGACTAGACACAGCTTTACAGAGGAGGAGCAGGGTTTTGAGGACAGGAGGAGCCCCAGTAAAGAGTGTGCCTTTGCAGGGCTGAAAGCTAAACCTTGCACAAGTAATAGCACAGCCAGAAAGTCAAGGGAAGGGATTGTTGTACTCTATTCATGGCTACATTGAGAGTACCAGGCCCAGTCTTGGGCTTTCCGAAGAAAAAATTTACAATGAACGTGTTGGCAAACCTGATTATGTGCAAGCAAAAGCCATGGAGATAGATGGTCAGTGGAGCTGTACAAGGACACATTAAGAAAGTTGATGTTATCTAACCCGAGGAGGACTGAAACCAGATCAAACTGTTGCCTGAAAGTACCTAAATCATGGCCACAGAGAAAAAAAGTCAGAGTCCTCTCTGAGGTGTACAGTCAATGTTGAGGGGCAACAAACCCAAGTTACACCGAGCCAAATTCTGATTAGGTATCATGAAATATCTACAAAAAATGAAAACACTCCACAGAGGACGTCAAAATGCTTTAAAATCTAGCCCAGACTGACTATGGAATTTCAATTTTGTTGAAAAAAATACGTAATTTCAGAATGAAAAATACGCATTTAGCTTCTCCAGTATTTTTGCTTTTAATAATCTTCCAGAAATGCCACCAGAATGCTAAACTGCAGATCCCTTTGTTAAGTTGGTGCATATAGGAGTGACAGAACACTGAAGGAAAAGGTGTGGCAGCCAGTGCTTCACATTCAGTCTCTCTCATTACTAACACTTACTTTATCAAACAATACTCCTTTACCAGATGATGATTCCTTTTTTGAGTAATAGCAATGGAGCTACAATTTTAGAGTGGCTTTTTTCCCCTTTGGTGCAACTCTGATCTCAGTGCATCATTTATATTCGTTTGCACCGTGTATAATACGGTGTAACACAATTGGATTTACTGGTGCTAGACAGACGAACTCCTAACCTTTAATGTCAGCCGCATTAGCATATAATTTCATATCTATTTTCTCAGATTTATCATTTCACCTTTTACACTGCACAAAGCTAATGTAACTTCTGCTGATGCCACTGCAGACTGGTTAGGTTATTTTATTTCTAACCTTTGAGAAATGGCAATGTGCTCTTCAGAAGACCTAGAAAACTAAACTGAAATGAATGTGCTCAGTATTTTCCTCTTATTTCTGGTTGTTGGAGGTGTTTTTTCCCCTTTCACTGCTCTTTTTCATACACTTTCTTTGTTTCTTCCCCACCACCCAGTTTTGATTTTTTTAAAATATCTTTAGGAATTCTTGAGAAGAACAAATTAGTTAAAGTCAAATCACCCAATTGCTTGCTGGCTTGAAATACATGTCATCTGAAAGAAAGGCAAAGGTATTACACCAGATTTCAAAACATAATTTTTAAAATGAAATCTTTTCAAATATGTGTTGCCTTGCTGTTAGGCCAACTGTATCAGCGTTCCTCTTAAAGTATTGACATGGCTTGGAGTGATTTCCAATCTTTACGTGCCTTGAATATGTGTATTCATCCTGCCATCTTTTCTGCATGACACAATCTATGCTGTGCCATGTGTGTTAGCTGTACTAAATTCTTCTTTTTAACTACATTTGATTAGGTGCTGCATTTTTTTCATCAATTTCCTCAAAGTTCCCAGTACTGAAAAGAATTATTCTCTGTTTCCTCATTTTTTATCCTTGCTACACATTCCAAATTATTCCAGTCTAAAATTCTTGTTTCTTCCAACACTATTCTCATTTTCATTAGAAATATGAGGATAGCTCTAGAATGGACAGGATTCCTTAGGCAATCAGCTGTGATCTCCTTTATCTACCAATTTTATATCACAGCTCTGATTTTGCACATTGAACTGTGGTAGGGAACACTAAAGGAAGACAAATGGTTCTGTAACTAATTCTGTAAATTTGCTTGAGGTAGTTTATTGAGCTACCGAAATCCAAAATATTAGAGAAATCAGATAAAAGTGTGGGGTGGGTTTTAGTTTTTCTTTTGGTTTTGTTTTGGCTTTTTTTGTTGATTTTTTTGGGGGGGTGGAAATTGTTTTTTTTTTTAAAGCTACACAGAAAAGGTGGATTTTGAATCATTTATCCATCTGGTCTTACAGCAGAATGAGCAGAGGTGACATGAATAAACACCAATATCTTATCCTTTCGATTTATCTACTTCATAATGGCCACCTCAGTTGGCTTGTAGCTGTGACTGAGCCTTCTGTAGCAGGAAGCTCTCTCCACTCACTCATCCACCAATGAGGATTTAAAGCTATTTGCAAGAATATGGGCTAGAAAACTAAGTTCTAAGAACATACAAAGGGAAAGAGAAGACAGAAAGGAAATAAACTGCTTTTTATATGCAGCTCTTTCCTAGCTCGCTGCATCCTCAAAGGCAAATCCTTGCTGTCAGCTTTGGTTTTAGTCACTCAATGGCTTTTCAGATACAGCAGACTTTGTCCAGCTCCCCCCAGCCCCTGTGAAGTTTTTGTAATCCCCTTTAAAGTCATCTTCTCCCTCCTCCTCACTGCAGACTGTCAGCATCCTTGCCTCAGCTGTGGATTCCGTGTCTCCAGGCTGAGATTCCCTCAATTGCTACATCCTGGCTCTTCCTCACCAGAGCAGGCTCCAAGATCTCCTACGGGAAGGGCAATCTCCTGTCTGCCCCAGATGGTGCTGCCTCACCTGGCCACGTTATTTAGAGGAGTGTAACCTAAATCTGGGAATTAACTAAATCAGATATACCTCATATTGGAATGGCACAGAAGAAATGGAAAGGGAAAATATTAGGGATGAGTGGTATGACAGTGATAATCCATAAAGCATTTCTCTATGAAGTCTCACAGTTGAGTTTATTATGCTGCACAGAGCTCTGAGCAATCCAAAACATCAGTTTTTACCATTTGAAGAAACAATAAAAAGATGGTTATATGACCACCACAGTAATTTATAATTAATTCCTCATCTATTTACTCTCCCCTACTCATTTCATGACTCAATATGAGAAACTTCACAAACACAAAAAATACAATTCTAAAGAACGTATAGTTTTGACAATTGGACCAAATGACATGAAACTCCTTTTAAATACCTTTAACTTCTTTGTCATTCTTGAACCATCTGATATCGGCTGCTGGCTTACTACCAGATGTCTTGCAAGTGAGCTGCATCCTCTCTCCCTCCATAACTGGTGAGGTAAATCCAGTAATTTGTGGCTTCTCAGGAACACCTAACAAGCAAAAAGCAAAATGTTTCTGATAGTGTCAGCTGCTGCCACCAATACAGGACCAACTTAAAGTTCACTTCTTCATATACTCTAAATTCTGGAAATGATTAATGATTAATTCCTCGTACCTTGTCAGTTACACCTTTTTCCTATTGTAAATAAACCATCAATCTGAAGAGTATTTACTACTAAATAAATAAAGCAAGAATTACCCGATTTTCTAAGAGAAACAGATTGCATTTTAATAAATACCTTATCTACGTATATTCTGCATGCAGGTCTAGTCGGACTTGTTGCGATATTTAAACTGCTCAGCACAGCAAGCAGGATGACAAAGCACATTAGAAGCACAGCTGTGAAAATTAAACATAACTGGCAACAAAGAGCTGAGCTGACCTAAGTTCAGAGCAGATGTTTACACCTGAATAATGAAGACTTTAATACAAAATCCAGGGAAAAGAGAGGATGAAAATAAACACAGGAGTCACTTTATCTTCAGAGAAGGCAAAACCAAAACACCAAGAATTATAATCACAGCTCCACTGGCTATGGAGAGCTCTTCAGATGAATACAAGTTCGTCAGAGGAGATCATATGATTTTCACGTACCATACACATAATATTAAGTTTGGAAATGGTTGTTTTTCCATGAACCATGGAAGATTTAAAAAAAAAGAAAAATTGTGAAAATTTTGACCACTACATGTAGAAATCCATTTAACTTATGAAGACACAAGAACAACATATTTTAAAGTAATACTGATGACAGTAATATTAAAATCTCAAAAAAATATCAGTTATAACTTGCATGTACAGTCCTTTGGGGCATTCCTATTTGAGGCTAGATAAAGGGCTCAGTTACAGTAATTGATCCTGTGCCCTGTATTTCATAATTTGATTTTTCCAAATCTTTTTTCCAACATGACAGATCATGTACATAAAAGGAAAGCAGCAGTACCTATTCCATAGTACATCTCTTTAATAAATCTATTCCTCTCTTTCAGGACAGAAAATGGTGTCTACTACAATACCGTGACACTTAAATTTTCTAATCAACAATAGAGTAGTCAATAAAGAGATTATTAGTTCATATAGGATATTTTATCTGATTAAAAGATGTAATACATTTCAGTGCCAAAGATCCCCTTCTCCAATAGGAAATGTTTTAAAAGTTTAAAATGTTACTCTGAAATATGAAATTACAAATACAAAATGAGAAAATGTAGGAATTTTAAACTGTGCAGCTTTCTCTCTTGCAAGCTAGATAGATGATGCCGGGAAAACTTAATGAAAACCTCCCCTAAAATGAAGACAAAGCTCAAAGGTCTGTGAAAGATCAAGTTACTTTTGTTAATAAATATTGGCTAAATATTTCATGGGTTTTTCTTTTTTTTTTTTCCTTTGCAACACCTTTCAATGTCTTTCTGCCATTTAAAAGGTTCAACTGGTGCACTCCTCAGTTGTTTAGATCATGAATGGCCTCTCCACAGAAAGAAGATTAAGCACAGGCAGTTGCTATTCCAGAGTATTCTGCTTTGAGTGGGTACTTTTTGTCCTTAATGGCAAACTTGTGAAGATTTTTGTAAAATAGTCTCACAGGGACTGAAAGGGAGATGCATTTCATATCCTAAGCACAAAACCAATTCCCTGGCTGGATTAATGTGAATATTACTGCCACAGAGAATATCTTACATTAGTCCTATTAAATTCAACTGTCTGCCCATCCACATATAAAAATAAAACAAAAAGAAAGAAAGAGTCGTGTTCAGGGACAGAAAAAAGGAAAAAAGAATAAAAATCAATCTCTAAAATCATATAACCTCTTAGGTTCGCAGGTGTGTTTCAATGAACTATAGCAATTTCGGCTGATTGGGCTACTGACATTCATAGAATCATATAAAGCTTCGAGCAGAAACTTTATTTCCTGGGCATCTCTTGAAATCTATTGCTTTTCTATGTGTATCTATAACCTTTGGGGAAAACAGCAGAGCACTTAGAGGATAAAGCATAAAAGAAGCAGCAAACCCAGTGAAAATTTGCACTTTATAGACCAAAAAAAAAAAAAGAAAAAAAGAAAGAAAGCAGAATGAGCCAAAAAAAAAAAAAAATTGCACAGCTAAGGAAGAATGATAAAGCTCTAAAGCCCGTTTTGATTTCATGCTTTCTGATTTTCTCCCCTTTGCCCTGTACAATAGATTGTTAGGAGATGAACACGTGCGCCTTCCTCGCACTCGTGGCGCTCGGGATGTAGAGGTTATGTCCATTCTATGGAGCGCTCGTTCCGCAGTGTCTGTGCGCTCCTAATTCATTATCCTGCCACGGCGCCAACAGCGAGAGCCGTGTTATTTTTCAGCACAGCAACATGAAACAATAAACATCAGGGAAACTAGATCAGACGTTTACATTTATCTTCTGCCAAGCCTTGAAAAGTTCATTCTTATCATAATTTGCCAGAGCCTGAGGAGTTTAACACTTGCTTCTTTCTGCCCAGCTGTTCCCGCTTACCGAGGACGGTGAGGAAAGCCTTGGAAGTTTTGACAGGCATGGTGAATAAAGAGCAGGTGTACTGCCCTTCGTCCGACAGCGACACATCGCTGACACTGATGCTCAGCTCGTGCCACGACGCTCGCACCAGCTCGATTCTGTTGTCCCTCAGAGCTGAAAAACAACAAAAAAATCGCGTTAAAGTCGGATCCAGCACAGGAACAAAGCGTGATGTGTTCAACAAGAGGCTCGATGACGGTTCCTAGAGAAATCAGGCCCTGGAACAAAGTTGTCTCTGCAGAGTAGTTTGTTTTCTCTGTGGAATAAAGTATGAGTGTTTAGCACGTTTTTGAGGGGTGTGTTGGGTGATTTGTAACAGATACAAACCTAGAAACTAAGGGACTTGAGCTACCTCTCCTTTCTCTAAAACACCCAACAATGACTTGGATTTCTGCCCCCTCACAGCTTTGTTCTAAATAAATGCCTAAAATAAATCCTTCCTAAAACCACCCTGTTTTTAATGCATTTGCAAATGGTGAGGATCCTTTGTCTAGCCTTGCATAGTTTGCCTACAGATTTTTCTCATGTCATTACTACTCACACTGACCATGAATATCAGATTTCCCGAATTCTGTACATCCTTATTACTAACAGATTGAAAGTTCCACTTATACATTCATATGCAGCACATTTAACAATCTGAGGTAATTGAGTATAGTGGCTTTACTTTTCTTGGTTATGAATACAAATATGATCTTCTATTCTGTTTGCATGAAACCAATAAGGGAAAAGGAGCATGTAGATTCACTTAAATTCAAAATGTCACTTTAGTTAATGCTTTAAAATTTAAAATAATTTAAAACCTATACTTAGGTTAACCTCCATTTTTTATTGAAAAACTGCCAAAAGACTCAAAAACATTCTATTTCTCTGCAGTAAAGCTGTTTCAGGAATGTGCATATATTACCCAAGCCTTTTCACAGCATAGAAATATCATAAGTAAGCAAACACTGTAATTCTTCTAAGCAAACAATAAAAAAGCCTCTGTAACTCAGGAAGTTTAGCTGTACACCTCTAGATTCAAATCTCTGACCTGACAGTGTTTGAAACGTCAGTGAGTCTATTTTTATAGCAAGCCTCTGAAAGTCAAAATTAAAATGGGACGATGATATTTATTGAGAGAGTTACGCTTGCATTTCTGAGAAGAACCAAGACATTCAAGTCCCTAATGCTGCTCTCTCTCACCTCTTTCTAAAGTCCCCAAAGGCTCTTAGATTTGCCCAGCATATCTCATCCAAAGATAATAAAAAATACAAAGTTTTGTTATGGTTCTTTAGCTACTAAACCCAGACGTTCCTGCCCATTTGCTGCCCAAGCCGATCCAGGTAGATTTACACCAAACCAAGAAGATACAGCGAAGTTTCAGCAAAAATATTGCTTGAATTTGTTTTCTTCTAAGGCTACCATTTAGGTTTGCTTTGACCAGAAAATTTCAGCTGAATTTACTGATTATTTCAGGGTAGGCCATGTTCTTCTTTAAGGCCCATCAGAGGGACTGAGGTTGTATGTGATGGACATTCTAAACAGAGCTGAACGAGACATCACCTGCCTGGCCACAGCAAGAAATAAAAATTTTAAAAAAGTAGTTTATAATATCAAATCCCTCTAATGATGAAAATAGGTGCAATGTTAACGCAAGCAAGCAAGTGAACCAGAAGCCACAAAATGAAGAGCTGACAGAACAGCTGAGAAAAACAAGCTCAGGAAAAAAAAAAGTACATAAAGCAAGTGTCTACCAACCCTGAGCAGCAGGCAAAGCTGATCATTGTGGCTTCAGCAGCCAAAACTCCTCACAACAGCGAAGCTGTTGCTATCTTTGAGAAAGTAGATGGGGACTCGGAATTCCTTTCTCACCTTGTCAATTCTAGTCAGATGCAAATGAGCAGACATAAGAATGGCAGTTTATTTCATATCACTGACCTTCCCCCCAAAAAAATTATTTTTAAAATGACTCAGTGCCTCCAAATTGTTTGATTGTCACCACACCCATTTATATAATTTGTCAACAGTAAAAAACCAGAAAAACAAAACAAACAAAAAAAACCCAACCCACCAACATAAAACCTCTCAGCACTCCATAATTCGGAAGTGGTGATTTTTTCCTCCCCTTAATCAGAAATTATTTAAAAAAATAATGCACTGTATTATCTTACACAGTATTTTACTTTGTTAGAATTTTCAGTTGTTACCACCTCATGATAAAGATTTACGTGCCTGTTGAAATATTTTCCTACAGATGGGACAACACATAGAATTTCATGCACTAAGAGTAATGAACTCCACCACAGCACAACTGGCCTAGAGATGATGTCAATAGCACATCATTTTGATCCTACAGCTGAAATACAAACCATTTCCATCAACTACATTCCTACTGCTCCCCTCCCTCACTTCCTCTCTTACACACCTTTATTAACCTTTGTACAATATAAAAACCTCAGCTCAGTCAATTTTCTGGAAAGCTGGTAAAAGCAACCACTGGTCAAGAGATGAGATCAGATGTTCTATATTTCATTACGGAGTGGATTTTTATTGAAAGAACAGCAAGAAAGTTTTATAACGGAAATACCAACACAGCATTTGCAATAAATGCTGCAAACAGCACTGACATAATTCTCCTTTACAGGAAAGCTGCTTGTCAGAAGCATTTTTATAAGTTCTAAGTCTAAAGACAATTACCTGTTCTATCATTTTCAAACCTGAATATTTGTAAGCTTTCCTGTCTACACATGTGACAGACAAACCAAATTTTACTGCCTCTGCTTAGACAAGGTAAGCACTTACACAAATGCTTTTTAGAATCTTATTTTCAAATTGTATTCCTGTAACTGTTTCTACAAGCTTATCTGTTTAGCAAGACACCATTTTCTCTTCATGAAATTGATAGCTGTGACGGATGCCAGAACTGGGCTTGTTTCCCATTTTTGTTCTTAGGTTCATTTTGCTAAATGGGTGATGGAAACAACAGCGACATTGGAGAAAGCAGAAGTAATTCTAGAAATTCCAGGCATTTGTGAGGGAGTGGAGCAAGGTCTTGGTCATGGCAGAAGGTCTTGCCAAGCCTTCTTGATGGAGCAAAGTGGCCCCTGGAGCTGGGACAGACGCAGCTACTGGAAGGGACCAAGCGGCAAACAAAAGCTTTAAGGAGAAGGCACACTCCTCAAGGAGCTGGTGGATGGGAAGGGGATTTATTTACCATGATCTTTTCAAACTCTTTCAGCATATCCTAGTTCTACTTATTTAATGAATGATGTCATCTGGGTTATTATTCTCTCTTTAAATGAAATGAGCTTCCAAAGCTTTCTGTAAGCTTTAAGATTGCTCTTATGCGAAACGAGAATTGCCCCAAAACCAGGCAATTTTACCACAAGGTTCAAGCCAGCTCAAGGCTCCACTATAGCCATTCAAATAAAGTTCTATAAAGTAAAATACAAAATGTTCCCTCGTATTTAATTAGCAGATGAAAACAAAAGGTAGAACACTGCTCTTTCAGAACCTTCTTTGGAAATATTTTTTTTCTGTTTCACTTTGTTAGAAGCCAAACAGACCTTTCTGGCCTCTTCCTGGGGATTTTAACCTACATTTCTGAATCATTACCCTATCCATAATTTACACACCTATGGAGATATTTGAAAAGGGGTAAATAAACAGAATATTTACTTGACTTCTGGGAAATACACATATGCCAAAGCCAGTAACAAAGAATACCAGCACTGGCATCTCTTTGCTGGATTCTTATGTTGCAAGCCCTTCAAAAAAGATAAAATGCAACAAGAAATATAATTACATAGTAAATTCCAATATGCCCTAGGTACATTATTTCAGTTTTCTGTAATTCCCAGGCACACATGATGTAGTTAATTTGCAAGGCATGAGATAATTATGCATAAAACACTTGTTCCTAAGCAGACACACTTCATTTATTTTACCTGTCATTCTCTTTTCCTGTGGAAAAGCTTTCTTTTCAGAATGTTCTCTGACACAGAAACAAGCAACCTTGATAATTTGTACAGTTTAGGTAATTATGAGTAAGAGATACAGTTATGATTTCAGCTGCATTAATTAGCAATTATTGAGGCTGATGACCATCACAATAAACTGGTCTCCTTGTTCACAATCACAAAAAGCTGTACTTCATTTTTTGAAGAAATAATAATATGATGATCATATGTTATCGTATGAAAATCCTGCAATAGGAATTATATCGGAGAGACAAAAGAACCTTAGAAATTTGCAGAAATGGAAAAAGCATCCCCATTTCATACTGTGAGGAGAAAGCAGTTGGACACGTTAGACATAGCAGCCACACAGCAGCATCTCTAATGTTTTTTCATCCAAAATGACCACCTCTTCATAGTAGAGTCATATATTTGAAGAATGGGCAAAAAATCAAACAACAAAATCCCCCAATCCTACAGAGTAATTTGCTGATGTTTTGAGAATACTGACTTGACATAGGCTGCCATCCTGAGATTCACTCAACAAAATTTTCTTCCTTATGTTGGAGCTCTTCCCTCTCTTATGGGAATAACACAACCATTAGTTGGAACCAGAAGGATTTCTGATACTCTACAGGTCATGCAAAACTCCCAGAATTCTAAGACTTACGAAACTGAAATAATCCGTCTGATTTTCAGATTCCAACTTTCTGAACACAGTACCATCATCTGGAATAGATTTAAAGGGATTTATGTTGTGTTTCTGGATATATTTGAGAAGGCATTTTCCTTTGCTCCTCGTGAATTCAATCTACAGAACTTTCTTATGGCTGTGCATCAACCACTGCCACAGAGCAAGAAAAAGAGAGAGAACAGGAGTAAATTGAACAAACCAAACTAGTATTGTTATTCTGTGTCTTCTAAACATTTATATTTCTTTTCAAAACATTCAAATTTCCTTTAAAAGAATTAGGACTGGTACATAGTTATTCTATTCATGCCTAACCTATCTAGTCAGTACTTGCATGGTATCTGAATTCCTAAGATTTTAAAACTTCTAAGTTGTTTTTATGTGGGAAGAAAATCCATTTCCTTCCTCTTTCATTTCCAGTCATGCAATTTGATTACTTTCACGCAAGTACACGAGGGTGGCAGTGTGGATATTTAGTAATCCCGTGTTTCTTATTTCTGCATGTGTTGAGGTTGTTTTTACTTCTCAGTAGAGGCCATTCTTACCTGTGAAACTATCACTTTTTTCCCTGGGACAGAAGTCCTCAAATTGAGTCTTACTTTCATCGGTAATGCTTATGTAGAGGGAAAAGAATTAGGAATTTCTATGCAACCTACCAATTGGCGGACAGGTGTACCATTGGTGTCCTTTAAAGGTGACATTGTTTATAAGTCAAATTAGCAGAAATCACATAAACTGAAGGCCACAAACTGTGGAGAGATCTTTGGCTGATTGGCTGTGGAACAGTCTGACCAGTTTGAAGATACACAAAGGCTTTTCCCCCATCAGGAAAGTGATTAGTAAAGATGAGTTCAAACAGACATTCCAAACACTGTCTTTCACAGTTTTCTATCACTTGGACACTGTGAAGACTTCAACTTCACTGAATTTTTCTACCTATTCAGATACCTAATAAATTCAGGCCATCATTGGGTTTCATAAAAGGTGCTAAGTAAGGGTTTAGAAATGGAAGGACAACATAACAATCCCTGGAGATAGGTTTTACTTTCATTCCAGCGCATTTCTGAAGTATTTGGTAATCAAAAGGAAGGAACAGTGGCTCGATAGGAATTCACTTCTCCTGCCTCTAATCATCTGGCCATCTTCTGCTTTATGCTCTGGCTTGCAGACTAATAAGAAAAGACTAGATTGTTTTCAGCTGAGATACACTGCCGAAATATCTGATCAGCTTATTTAGAGAACAGTGTTCAACTTCAAGCTACTTCCCCCTTTTAAATTTTTCAGAATTTTTGCATGTTGCATAAGGCATCATGCAGCAAATTCCCTTCATCAGGAGAGGCGCTGACAGTCTCACTAAAGAGAGGCTTCTACTCTGTGCTTGCCTTGAAAAGGCCAAAGCTCTGGGGACTCCGAACCTGTCTGCACAGCCTTATCTATTATTTATCAGGGCGCGCAGCCCTAGATTCCTATGAGGAAAACCCAAATTGCAAGGTAATTCCTTCAGCGAAATGACAACAATTCTCCGTTTCCTGCAATCTGGATAAAATGAAAAGAGGTTAAGGTGACTTACAATGACTTATGATCTTGAACGCAGCTGCTAAGAGAGGTTTCACCAACTGCTGCCAATTGACAAACGAAGGCCAGGACAACAAAATATCCTTCACGGATGGAATAAATAAAGCAGAACTTTCCTGCACGGCAGATTTTCTGCACTGAGCTACATTTCTGTCACAATCATGTTCTGTATTCGCTTCTTTCTCTCTCTTTCAGAGCACATATGCAAAAAGAGAAAGAACTTGCCTTCTCGGGTGTTTATAATGGCTCTTTTTGGTATTAAAGAAGCAGTGAACTGATGTTCTTCTTGTCTTTTGAGAATCATAAGGATGATATTTATTGTCTGAGAAGGTCTGAGGGCTGACTTTCTTTCACATTTAAGTGAATTTAAGTTTCAAATCCTTCCAAAACATACAGGTTTTGAACTATATGCTTGACTGTTTTAGTGTGTTGAAATAATATTTAACTGTGCCTCCAAATAATAAAACAAAAATCACATTAGTCAGGATGAAACATTGTCTTACAAGGTCTGTTCATCTGGTTCCATCTTCAATAGGGAATTACAAGATTTCCTATTATCCTAATGCAACTGGACATGTGCCACAGCACAGTAGCCTAGAAAATATCTAAAAATCGTGCTTCTCAAATATGCAGCTGCAAAAATTAAAATTGTAAAATGATCTGGCAAGGTTAGAGATAGACAGAATTAAAATAAATGAGATTCAATAGATAAAAGTAATTGGTAATCTTATGTACCAAGTTGGAGATGAATGTTTTGAAAACAGTAATGCAGGAAAGGAGCCCTGAGGATTACAGAGGAAATTATTTAACTATATGTTCAAATGCAGCACCACTCTAAAAAGATGAATCCTATTCTGGATTGTACTGATCCTTGCAATTATGGTAGAAGAAAATGCTACAATATTCCAAAATAGCACACATCATACTGTGCCATATATTGTAAATTATAGACAGAAACAGTCTCTCAGTTGGGAAGATAATTTCTGAAGGTCTACTCATGGAATACTGCTGCAAAACTGATACTAAGAAAATTAAAATAATACAATGGAGAGCTGTAATAAGTCCATGACTACCTAAGGAAATACTAACAGAAATAAGAATTTTTTTTCTATAATATTGAGGGTAATACTGAAAAGACAAAAAACTATGTTTCAGGCTAAATGAGACTTCATTATGAGTGAGAAATGTTAGATAATGACTTTATTGAAGTGAAAGAGATAAATAAATACTAATCCTCTTGAAAACCAAAACAAAGTTGCAGAGCTTTCCAAGTTTGTTCTACTGCGAAGATCAGACCAGGTAGAGTCATGTTTATGGTACTGCTTCATATTTCTTGGAAAGTCAGAGTTCTAACGAGCGTAGTCCTGTTCAAACATTATTTCAGCAAAATATGGAGATACTTTCTCATTTATCGAAACTCCAACAGATTTCTCTCTCACTGAGAACAGTTCTGAGGTGCTCCTGTTCTTTCTGCACTTCTTGATCACGTAGGCACAGCAATGGACATCATCCCTCCTGTGGCAGATGGCTATAGTGGCCACAGATGCCAACACAGGAACACTCATTCTTCCTAACTACATTAAGCAGTCAGACTCCCTAAACTCCTGCTGCAGCCAGTGGAGCAATTGGCTTCCTCCAGAGGCCAATTAAGAACAGGTCACTGCCCTGAAAATATTACAGAACCTGGAGAAAACAGCCAAGAAACCATCGATGATTGATGAAAGTATCTGCAATCAGCCTAGCAATTGATCCCAGTACCAATAAGAGTCACAAACTAATGTATCCATCAATACTGAAGGTATTAGTGCTGGTGGGGATGACTCGCAGATCTCTCCATTGAGGGAATTGAAATACGGAACAAAGTATCAGGAGAGATCCGAGGTGAGCCTAGTGCAGTTCCAGAGAGGATTCTCAGAAGGATTCTTTGATGGCTGCGACATCTTTTATGATCGAGGCCTTAAAGTTTTATGATGCCTCTCACACAGCCCAGCAGCAGCCAATCTGTCTCTCCCCCACAAGTACACAGATGCTCCCTCTTTTGGGGGATTTGTCTTCGTTTTCCAGATGCAGATGTGCTGTGAAGGAACCTATTAGTGAGAAATGGGGTCAGAAACAGATAATTAAAGGATTGGAGCATCCCTCATACAAGTTGAGGCTCAGAGAATTGGGATTTTTTAGCATGAAGAAGCAGAAAATCCTGAAGTTAATCCAAATGCAAAGGAAAAAAATTGGCAGCAGATGTAGACCTCCAATTTTCACAGAAGCTGCTCTAACACAGAGAATTAGGCGCCCTTTCCAATGTGAAATGTTCTGTGATCTTGTGATTCTGGATGTTTTTTGGGGTAAAGAATCTGCGTATCACAAAATTCAGGTATGTGGCCAATCCCGAAGTGCCAACCAAAAAACCCTTTGGTAGATATTCACAAAGATTAATATTCTTTAGCTTTTCCTAAGCGTCTTTCTCCCTCATGGAGGATGTGGATTTGATTCCCTCTGAAGAAAAGGCTGCCAGTCTCTCTCCTCTACCATCAATGGAGGAAAAAGCCCCAAAAAACAACCAAAAACAAAAGAAAGGAAGATAAAATCAACTTTTCTAGGCTAAATTTAGTTTGTATAAATGCACTTATTTTGTAGCTATATTCCAAGAATGTGGTGACACAAGTGCAGCAATAAAATATTTGTACTCCATGATGGTGGCCAGACATATTCACCAAGAACTACAGAAGATTATTTAGAAAACTCAAACCAATACTCACATATCATGGCACAGCAAGTACTGATAGATGGACTGAATAAAAACTCTACTGTGAATAAACGCACTATAACTAACAGTAGATACTGACAATAATAGATGCGTGGAACCATGCTACCATTTGCACTATTTATCCCCAATATCTGATTTTTTGGGGAGCCATTCACATACACCAAATATATTTGAAGAATATGCAGAAGAAACTTGATTGTCCATGCTTAATACCTATGTCTAGACAAAAAGCAGCCGAATGCATCCTGACTTTTTAATTTAAACATTTATTGAAGGCATTTCCTTTATTTCAGAGTTGGGAAAAAATGGTTGTTGGCTCCTTCTTGTTTCTTGGTTGTTCCTTTTGCAGCTCAAATTGTAGCAACAGGCAAAGGAGAAAACACATTAATTTGAAAAAAAAAATATAGAACTACTTACAACTAGAAAATGCTACTTATCCTTCCCACTTACAACAATTAATTAGTATTATTGGTTCTCACTCTGCACTTCACTTAACTGGTATAATTTGAAGGGTCACTAAGAAACCACCATAACAATCCTATCTTCAGTTTACTGCTTATGAAGGATAGCATTTTTCCTTCTGTTTTCCATTTTGTTTGCAAACTCTGTTTGCCAAGGTTGATGCTTTCCTCATATCCTCCTCCTTCCCTTCTTTAATCAGATTATAACCAAATTTTCCAACAAAAACTAAATAAAATTTTATATTTAATTATTTTCCCCTGTCACAGCCCTTAGTATACTCAGAATATGTTTATTTACCAACAGGAAATATTTGTCCTGCCTCACTGATCCCATCAAAGGCAAGGGAAGAGAATATCAATTATTTTGATATGTTGGCCCTAACAATGCCAGGTGCCCACCAAAGCTGCTCTGTCACTCCACTCTTCAATTGGACAGGGGAGAGAAAATATAATGAGAGGCTAAGGATAGGGATAAGGACAGGGAGAGATCACGGACCAGTTACTGTCATGGGAAAAACAGACTTGAATTGGGGAAATTAATTTAATTTATTACCAACTGAATTAGAGTAGCACAATGAGAAATCAAATCAAATAATAAAACACCTATCCTCCAACCCTCCCTTCTTTCCTGGCTTAATTTTACTCCCAATTTTCTCCTAATTCTCTCTCCCAGCAGTACAGAGGGACAGAGAACGGGAGCTGTGGCCAGTTCATCACTCAGTGTTTGTGCCACTGCTTCCTCCTCAAGGGGAGGACTCCTCACACTCTTCTGCTCCAGCACTGGAGACAGTCCTCTACAAACTTTAAACTTAATCACAGAAAGAACTATGTGTATTTTACTTCACAGGATGCCCAGAAAGGTGAAGAGTCTCCAGCTTTGGACATACACAGAATCTGACTGGGCATTTCCAACCACAACTATTCCAGGAGTCTCTGATTCATACAGCCTTTACCTGCATCATAATACTACAGAAAAATAAAGCAAACAGACAAAAAGTTTGCAGGCATTACTCTCCGCCTTTTTGGCTTTTAAATTGCTTTCATATAATTAAAAACTGATACCCTGCAGAGTGCTCTGCTGAATTCTAATGAAGACAACTGTTTGAAGACTATCCATCCACTGAGGTAAGTCTTACCTGGTACAGGGAAAATATTGGCAGATTAATAGGATCTGGACCTCTGGAACTGAGTACTGTTCTGGGTAGGCCCTCCCACAAACATATCTTTTCCCAGAATTAAAAAAAAAAAAAAAAAAGCATTTAAGAAACCATTTGATCGAATCAGTGAAAATCTTTCCAGTTAGAGCAACAGAAAAAGAGAAGGTGAAGAAAAGGGAGCCTGATATTTGTCTGATTAGGCACAGGTGAGCTCTCATGTGCTCTAGGATCCTGTTCCTCTGCTCTGAGCTGCTTTTGCCACTTGTAGAACAGCACAAGCTTAAGGCTCCCAAAAAAAGTTCTGCATCAACATGGAATTACAGCACCATGGACAGAAACAACCACCACTGAGGTTTGGGAAGCTCTGGCAACTTAGAACTTCAAATACTGACTTACTGAACACATTTTTGAACCCTCTATGTCTGAAAGACAAGAATCATACTTTTACTTACAAGTGGTCCATTCTGAGATCAGGAAAAGAAAAATTAAATCATACAGAACTTACTAACCCTTGCTTAAAAAGCTGAATTTAAAAAACCCCAAACAATAACTTTGTAAAAAATGCTCAGATATAATTATTTCTCTATTGTTTTCTAAATTTTAAACATTCTTTGCAGATTAAATTTTGTCTAGGTGAATCCCAGAAAGTATCACCAAACAGTGATAGATTTAAATACAACAATCCACAACCACCGCCACAAAAAAGGAAAAAATTATAAAACCATTCTAGCACAGAAAACTATAATCCTATAAATTTAAGAACAGCAGCAGATTTAACTTCCCAGTCAGGTGAAGGGTAATCAGAGCCATATGGATTAACACTAACCCCAAGGCACTGTAAAGTTGTGTAGGAGACCACAGGGAGGTTCCTGCCGTAAAACCTCGATCATGAGTCTTACACCAATAATTAGAAGAGTCTGAAAGCAGGTTTATCTCCAGGGGATGAAGACAAAATTTTATCCTCATGTGCAAATCTGTCTTCCTAATTCTGCCAGCAGACATAGAACAATAAGTGGATTAGAGCCAAAAAGGGGCAAAAATTGCCTTTGTCTCCCTCAATGGCACTTTAGAGGGTAAAGTTCCTTGGAAACTGCTTAAATTCAGAGGAAGGGAAAGGCAGAAGGAAAAACTGTGGGACTGCTCGAGGATCTGACCCAGGTGTGTCTATCTAGATCCAAGACAGACAGCTACAAATGAGCCAAGATGAAACATTTCTGACTGCAACAGACAAAGTAGGATGGGAATGATGATTGCACTGCTCTGTGATGGGGATTGTGGTAGCCAACTTCTCTGAATGTAGGCGCTGATCATCCATTTTAAAATTAAAGATATATTGTTCCCTGTCAAAATGAAATCAAGGACTCGGCTCTGAACTCCCCCATTACAGAACAAATCAGGTAATGTAAATCAAGTATCATCTTGTAAGGTGATCTCTACTGGAATAAATTTGACAGCAGAGACAGACGTGTCAAAAAGCCACTACAATACCTAGGCAGCTCACTGGCACTCTGAACCGTCTTTTGGTCTCTGATATTTCTGGGAATTTATTAAGGAATGGCACCCAGCTCTAGCTGGGGATGAATTAACACCAAAAAAACCCTACAGCAAACATCAGAAACGTGAATCCCTGTGCCTAAGGAAAACCTTTGGGCACTGCTGAAATCCTTCAATTATGCAATGACAGGTACCGAGCTGAGCTGCTGAGCTCAAGTCTCTCAGAAGGTACAAATGCCTCCAGGCACCTGCCTGAACTATCCTGGGCCATTTCACTGGATGGGGAGTGGAGGATAGATCCTGTTTCTCCATCAGGGCAATTCCCAAAGTGCTCTTCCACTGATCTTGCCCAGGAGCTCACCCACCACTCATCAGAATTACTCACAAGGTCTCCTCTGGCAAACTATGACTGTCCCAAACCTTCCCACTCACTGTGACCCCCAAAGGCCGGCTCAGAGAGCACTGCTTGGACAGGGCAGATTGCAGAATTTCTACCTCACCTGACCATCTATTTGCAAGCCATCAGCCCTGGATTTTGGGACATTTGCCATTAAAAGCCTCCTTTGAAACTGTCCTACTTTGTGAGAATACACACTGTACACAGGTAAGTATAAACACATTCTAATTGAAAGAAAGATTTCAATATTTTTTCCTGTGTTTCCTGTCTGCTAGCCCAAGCTGGCTTAAATGCCACTTTTAGGGAAAGGTAGAGAGTCCCAAGAAGCACTAAATAGTATCCTTTACGCTAAAGCTGCTTGTCCAGTTTTTATTCTCCCTCATTAGGATTTCATAATGTTTAGTTTATTTGTCTTCTGCTTCAGCTTGCTGCCTTTAGAACGCTCTGCTCCTGATTTGTCTTGCTCTTCCCACACATTTCTCAGAGAGTTTGAATGTGTAGTTTGAATGTAGCAGATATTTCCTCCAGGTACCTCTTCTTTTTTGTGGAACCAGGGGAGGAAAAATTTTACTTTTCATTAAATGAATGTGTTACAAAGTCATTAACAAAAGTCAAGTTGACTCTTCAACCTCCCATCACACCCATTTCACTGTTTTCAAAAGCCAAACACCAGCCAAGATTATCTTTTATTTAATCCATAAATGGTACAACTAAAGGTAGGTACTGGGCACTAATTATCAATGTACACTGATCAAGTCTACACAGATTAGAATTATACACAATGAACTTTCTTAAACAAAGCTTTCTTTTTTAAAAAAAAATCTAAGAGTTCTCATTGATTGCAATATTGATGCAATTAATGCTTGAACATTTGAGTTATGAAAAAGTTCTGCACAGACCAGAAGTGATGGAGTGCACAAGATGCTTGTTTTTTCTAATTTCTATTTTTGTGTACAGGGGGAAAAAAAAAAAAAGAAAAAAGGTGACATTTCCATGGTTGAAGCCAAAAACACCTCTCCTCTGAAAAATGGATTCTGGTAACATCCACAATATACAATCTATACAGGGTATGTGTATCAACTGAGGGGAAAAAAATGAGGAAAACAATCGTTAAGACAAACAGCAGACTAAACTAAACCTGACAGGCTTGAGTGATGACATAATACCCTCTTACTCTGTGATGGTGACACAAAAAATGCCAAAGGACACAAAGCTGTCAGTCTGGTTGTTTATCTTCTATCTAAGACTAATAAAAGGAGGTTGGAGACTGACAGAACAGGCACGGGGACAGTCCGAGGCATTCAGTTTGCACTCTGAAAAATGTATTGATAGATTTAGGGGTGGCTTATTTGTTATTGCCTTTTTCTGCATTACCTTTGTGAGCTTCCACAAACTTTTTATATAACTTTTTTCAAGCTATCATTACTTTTTTCAAAATCATGTTTACTAGTTATATGTGCTGATATTACAATGCACCAGTAATTTATTAGCAGTATCAGCTTCCGGAAAATTGTCCAAATTAGTTGAAAATTAGTTGAAAACATAACTATGTTTTTCATAGCCCCTTAGGTAGCACCACTGTAAATAATGGAATATTATCAAACAATTCTATTTTTAGCTGTCTCAGAAAATAAAGCCTAAATGCATCCTGCCACATCAGCTCCTAACTACTAAAAATGGTAAGTGACACAGGTCTCTATAGAGCACAACACCGAAGCAGCACCATTTAATTTTAGCACATAAATCTTGTAAGGCAGGTAAAACTACAAAGAGAACAAGGAACAATCTACACAGTGAAGTGTTGGTGAAAAAAAGTGACTTTTCTGGTTATTGTCCCATTTACTTTGTAAGACACAGAAAATACTTTGAGATGAACCAAGTGTCTTTCAGAGTTTTGCAGAATAACTCAAGGGAGAAATATGTCTGTGTTGTTAGAAACGCAGGAGCTGACATTTGCAAAATTTCCCTCACAAGGATGCAATGCCAGGGAAACTCAAATCCCTCTTCTTTATTACTCAAGAACCTCAGACAATTGAAGAAAGGGCCCTCTAAAGCCACACATTGCAATTGCAAGACATTGCAATTCGCTCCTTTCACTGGAGGGTTTGCACAGGCCTGCACTCGCAAGGTACACCCTTTAGGACTTGCAAGAGTTATTTTCTCTTCTAAAAGCAAATACACACGGCCTTTAATTTCTGATTCCCTCCTCTCCCATACAGAAACCAACACTAAGAGGCACAGTCCTGATCAGTGAGCGATCTGTGTGTTTCCCTGCTGAATGCGGACCTGAGAAACACAGGATCTGCTTCTCCTTTGGCTCCTGCTTTGTGGTTTGACCTTTTCTGGAGTCACTCGTACCTCACTGAGCCCAGGATTTCCCACCCCATGCGGTCACAGTGACGTTTCCTCCCCTCTAACATTTGCTGTGAAGTGTCATTAGGGAAAAGGCAAGGTAACCATGAAAGGTGGAGGAGCAGCTCTCATTCCAGAGTGGACTGGAAAATGTTCCTTTATTCACTCAGAAGCACTAAGGAACTGAGTTTTAACAGGTCTGTTCGTCTCCCAGGTGTTGAGTGCTGGGGCAGCAGCAACAGAAACAGGAAAAAAATGTCTGCCTGGAGCAGCTGAACTTTAAACACTTTAAACACTTTAAAGTCCCACTGCTTTATGTCCATGTGCTTGCTGCCATGGCATTTGGGATGGAAGATTCAGTTCCAGTCTCCTCTCTGCCTACAAACCAGTGCATCCTCCTCTCCTTTATTTCAGTGCTTTTGACTGATGATGTTCTTATTTTACAAGCTCCGACAAACCTTTTGGCTTTCAGGTTGTGGTTTAGCACTGTACGTAACCCTGGCCAACGCAAGCAGAACAATTCAAAAAGTAAAGGACAATCAAAAAACTCCCCTCCCTTTCCTGTGCTACAGCTGCATCCCAATGCAGTTATATGTATTCTAATGAGACATGTGTCAGTGTGCACTGCAGTGCTGCAGGCACATTATTGCAGCTGGTGAAGTTATTTCTCTCTGGCATCAAGTCACAGTACCTGAAAACCCCCAAAGCTCAGAAATGCACACCTTAGCATGTCTGATTACTTCAGCAATGTGGAAAACCTGTCTAGCTGCTGAACTTGGCAGCAGGTAACTCCTCCTCTGTCCCTCGGTCCAGCATTCCACTCACATGTTTCTGGTGACAGCAGAGGTTTTTGTTGTTTTTCTGGGTGCAGGAATCTGCTGAAGTTTCAGCCAGCTTGTCTTCCTTGGGACAGGGCAAGAGCACAATATGTGAATAAAATACCCCCACGCAATAGAGGGGTTTTGAACTTCCTGAAGGCTGCATTAGCTGAACTGCTTCTTCCTACTGTACCATAGCCATTAACCTTCTTAAATAGATCAGCAGCTCTTACAAGCACATCCCCAGAAAATTTACAGAGAGACCTCTGCCTTTTAATACGAAGATCTGTCCTTATTTTCTCTGCACTTTTTCCCCAGAAAATAGGTACTCCTTGTTATTTTTAATATAATAAAAATATTTTATTGTATTAAAAAATATATATTTAATATGATAAAAAACCCTTCTGATAACAGCGTTTCATTTCAGTCTCCTGTATTTAAAGCAGTAATATGATGCACTATCATTTAATCTCACAGCCACAAAACTTACTCCTTTTCTACTTTTCTCTCTGTGCCACACTCCATAGTGAAACTTAGCAACAATTAAATTAATGCGTTCAAACAAACCTGTGGTTTCAAGGGCAGCCTAAAAATATTGCAAGATAGCCTGAAAGCACGATGTTCTTTACACCCTGATGTCAGCCTCCTGTCAAAGTAGCTTTATTCTGACTAGGAAAGGATGTGGTCTTGACCAAAATAACAATGAAGGGAATCACTCAGTCAGAACTACTCAGATGTAATTCCTGCTCTAACACATTCCTCATCATAAACACATTCTAAGATGACATTGTATCAGTTAAGCTTCTAGCTCAAAAATTTAAGCGCTTTGCTAAAGTAAAATTTACAATATCAAATGGAAATTACACTCACAGATATGTGCAACACGTAAACAAACACTGGTACTGGGAAGAAAATAGCTCTTAACTGGACTAAAAGACTTTGAGAAAGATGAGACGTGTACAAAATGCTTGGAGGCAGGAATTGCACATGCTTATCTCAGAATTTACACCAGTCTCTTCTTAAGTCTTTGATAAACCTGGGTTTTACCTTCTACTCCTATTTCAGAAAAGCAGATGATATTTATTAGCAGCCCAAGAGATACTGAGCCCTTTAATATAGAAAACATTCAGAGGAAAAAGCTAAATTATTTCTTGTTATAAACAAGAAAATAAGTGACATTCCCCTTCTCAGGTGGACAGGGGAGAGAATGTATAACATAAGGCTCATGGGTCAGGACAAGGGCAGGGAGAAATGACTCAGCAATTGCCATCATGGGCAAAACAGACTTGGGAAAATTAATTTTTTTCCAATCAAATAATCTGAGAATATGTTTATTTTAAATCAAATAAATTAGCAACACTGACTCAGAGTAGGGGGAAAAAAATAAAACATAGCATCACAAGCATCTCAGAGCTCTACATGCCACCAAGGGCAGGGTGCAGAGGGATCTGATTCCAATCTGATCCGGCATTACCTGGGCTCAGTAACAGCAGTGCAAGCACAGTGATGTGGTTACACCACACCAGGGACCTGTGCTGGAATTTCTGCACAGTGCTGCCCTTGGCTGCATATCTCAGTTGGTATCTCTGCCTCCTGACTGACATACAGATATTTTTCAAGTCTTTTTGCAAGGCTTTTGTTTCACTAATACAGCAATGCTGCAACTGACTGTGGGAAATTTCCAAGTTTTTTCCTATTTACTGAGTTGAATCTGATTTTACTGGCACATTGATTGCTGAAAAAACCCCATGAGACAGAACTGTTTTATTCTTGTAATTAATAATGTGTAACCTTCATGTTAAGAAAACCTTTTATCCTTCAGATACTGCACTGTGCCATTACAAAGTGGATAGTAATTGTCCAGCAGGACTAGCAACAGTGCATCGGAATTCACAGTAACGATTTACAGGACCATTAATTGCCTAAATATTTGATCGGTCTCTATCATTCATCTATTGCAATATTTATTTTAGATTTAAGTAGTTTTCCTATGCTCATTATCTCAGCAAATCATTTTGGGAGTTGCTCCTCAAGTAAGTTTTTACAGCATGGAATAAAAAGTGACTCTTAAGTCTATAACCAGAGAGATAAAGCAGGAATTATTTTCCATTTTTCATTGCAAGGTGATGTTTTTGCTAATCAGACCACATGAATCAATGCAGCATAACAGACCATTTGGCACACAGAATATACATCACAGATATGCTTAATTACTTTTCAAAGGGGAAAGAAAACTGCTCTGTGAAATGGCAGACAGGTCTCATATTGGCCTGACATGAGCAGACAGCTGATTGCTGCTGTTCTGCAGCTCAGACATGGCTGTGTTTTACAAAACTTCTGCCAAGCACAGGCAAATCACCCACGACAGCAGTGCTGGAACCAGCGCTGCTCTCACTCTTTACTGCACTCTGCTCGATCTGGGCTCTAGAGGTGTTCTGCAGGGCCCCAACCTAGCCCCATCCTCTTCAACACCTTCATTAATGTCCTGGATGCAGGACTGACAGGAGAGCTAAGTTTGCCAACACCACTAAACTGGGAGGAGCTGTCAGCTCCCTCAAGGGCAGACAGAGCCTGCAGAGAGACCTTGAGAAATTAGAGATGAGTGATCACCAACTGTATGCAGTTTAACAAGGGCAGGTTTTGGGTTCTGCACCTTGCATGGGCAGCCCTGCATGTACAGACAGCCTGGGGAACGAGAGGCTGGAGAGCAGTGCCATGGAAAGGGACCTGGGGGTCCTGGTCCATGGCAAGTTGAACAGGAGTCAGCGTTGCCCTGGAGCCAGGAGGGACATCCCTGTCCTGGGGGCATCAGGCACAGCATCACCAGCCAGGCAAGGGAGGGGATTGTCCCGCTCTGCTCTGGGCTGGGGTGGCCTCGCCTCACGTGCTGGGGGCAGTTTTGGCACCACAGTATAAAAAAGACATTAAGATATTAGAGGGTGTCCAAAGGAGGGCAACAAGGATGGTGAAGGGACTGGAGATGTTCTATGAGGAGCGGCTTAAGTCACTTGGTCTGTTCAGCCTGGGGAAAAAGAGACTGAAGGGAGACCTCNAAAACATCCTCATGAGGGGAAGGGGAGGGGCAGGCACTGATCTCTTCACTCTCGTGACCAGGGACAGGCAAGAGCATGAAGCTGAGTCAAGGGAGGTTTAGGTTGGATATCAGGAAAATGTTTTTCACCCAGAGGGTGGTTGGGCACTGGAACAGCTCCCCAGGGAAGCGGTCACAGCACCAACACTGACAGTTCAAGAAGCATTTGGACAATGCTCTCAGGGACAGGGTGTGGTTCTTGGGGTGTCCTGGGCAGGGTCGGGAGCTGGGCTCGATGACCCCAATTGTCCCTTCCAGCCCAGCATATTCTATGATCCTGAGACCTGGTGGGAGAATAGGATCACTGAGAGTCCTCTAAAATTGACACTAAAGATTTACACTGAAACTCTCATTCAGCCCAGACAATCTGTCACTATTATTCCCATCAAGAAGCATCTTAATCAGCAGGAAGCCCTGCTGCAATCAATTACCAGGCAATTCCTGTCCGTGGGAGCCTTTGGTCCAAGCACGTCACAGTTTGACTCGGAGGGACGCCTGCACTCACCTCCTGCTCCCAATGGGAGAATTTCAGCACAACACACATCCTCAAGGACTTGGAGCTCAAGCAGCAGATCCTTGGGTATATTAGCCTCGTGGCAGGTAGCTTTGTGCAGGATTTTCCCTTTTGTGTCCTAAGGTAGCCTAACTCACAGAGAATCAGAGACAGGCCGCGATTTCTTAGAAATTAAAGGAATGGGCGCCTACATAGCTCTTCATTTAACTGCCAAGACTGTGTTCTTATTTTTAGCCAAATAGAAGGGAAAAAGCATAGTGATAAGACTGCAGCATTTTTACTGAGGTCAGGATAAGGGCACCGTTTTAATGAACTGCCATTAGATTAATTGATGGATCAAGAGAAATTGCAAGATGTGCCTAGTTTTTATCTAAGATGGAGACCTGCATGACGCAAATTTGCTGGGCCACTGAGGAAGACAGAGCTTAGGAGAAAAAAAACATAATAAACATGACATTATCTTTCAAACTTCAAGGCACAGTAGACATGCAATCTCTAGGATGGATATATAAATGCATAAAAAACCCTCAAGTACTTGTAGGTGTGCTCAAAACAACTTTTTTTCCCTTGAAGTTAAAATCATGACTTCCCTAGTTCACATTAAGTATTGGTAGCACAGATTTTGCAAAAAATATTCTTCAAAAAACATCTCAAGGGTATACTAGACTATATTACTTTCATTGAATAGGAAGTTAGTGACATAAAATCCTTCATCAATAATCTTAGTGTAGTCCTGTTCTATTTCAGTGCAATTTATGCTGCTCAAAATCTTTCCAGGTACTTTCTCCTTGAATAATGATGCCTCTTCTTTTACTTTGCTCTCTGTGGCTGGCACGCCATTTTAGATTTGATAAATCAAGCCCTAAAAATTTTATGATTATTCCATTTGTTTCAAGCCTCCTTTCCACATGCTGTTTTCCTGTCATATGTTTTCATTCTCTTTTCCTTTCTTATGTCACTGTACTTCATAAATGCACTTTGTTTTACAGAGTTTTACAAGTCTGGTTTTTATTCTGCCTCTTTATTATTATCATCATCTTCTGCTGCTTTTATTCCTTTTGTTTTCCCTTTATCTACTTTCATGTCTCTGTACTGTTACAGTGTGCTGAAGCAGGAGTGAAGCTACCACGCATTCTAAGGAGGATGCCTGAATTTAGAAGAGGAACAATTCTGCAATCCATATTTAATATACCAAATAAAGAAAAAAAATTAGTTTACTAATTAGTTTCTAGAACTGTTTGCTTTTATTTTTTGACTGGAGGTTCTCAACTCTTACCTCCTTTTGTAATGATAATTATTTTGCTAATGCTATGAATCCATAGTTTCATTAGAGTACAAAATAACTGTGGGACGTAAAGTCCCAGTTCTCTCTTACACAATAATTTTTTTCAATCTTTTCAGTTACTCTCAAAATGTTATGAAAATTGACAGGTTTCCTATTTCTGCTGATACTTATACTAGTAATCTAATTACTTCTTCCTGTTCTGCGGCTGTTATGCAATTATATTATGCCATGAAAACAGCATGTTCTGTCAAATTGTTCTTTTTGTTTCTTCATGAAGTTTTAGCACATTAAAAATAAGAGAAAAAGCATTCTCTGTAAAAGAGCCACAGAAAACTACCAGGATTTTTAAAAAAAAAAATTTAACTCTTACTAATTAATGAGACCTTCAATTTCCTGGAAGATACCGAGTGTATGAAAATAAAATCTTACATTACAACACACTTCCTCTGAGATGTTCTGTGCAAATCATATCAGATTTTTCTGATTGACTCAATCAGGCACAATTAAATCAGAAATAAATCAAAATAAAAATGCACACTTGATTCTTACTCAATCTCTTAACGTATCTCCAGTATCCACAACTCTACAAGGATTAAGGAGCTCTGCAGGCCCTCTGGCAAAGTAATGCATTTTCAGCTGATCCTTTGGTCTGTTCTCGTAACACAGGAGACATGATGTGTGATAATGGATGCCTTTCTGGCCGATGACACTGGGATTGTATGAAAGGACAAGCTGATAATATCTCTTTCACTCTATCTGTAGATATCAGTTCCTTGTTTTAGCCAACCAGAGCTAAAATGAGGGCTATTTCTTGGATGAACTACATTTTAGCCTAAATAAGAATAGAAGGTTTCCTAAATAAAAATTTTTTAAAAAACAGTTTGGCAAGAGAATATCTCTGAACAAAAACATCAGATGATGCTGTGTGGTTAGCTCTCAAAATTAAACTGAATAAGCCACTAGGAAACTATGTCCAAAAGAAAAGAAAAATCTTGAACCAGAATGGAAGCAACCTTCAGTGAAGAAACAGATCCGTTATAGTTTATGAATATCCAAATGCCATATTTATGTGGGCAAAGTCTTCAGGCTCACCAAGCCTGAGTCCCCATCCCTGGAGGTGTCCAAGAAATGACTGGACTGGCACTCAGTGCCAGGGGTGGTGATTGGTCCAAGGCTGGACTTGATCTTGGAGGTCTTTCCCAACCTAAATGACTCTGTGACGATGGCCTTTGTTTCTGCCTTTGTCCAGCCTCAGCTAATGCCACGTTTGGCCTAAGATTATCCAAAAAACGACTCAATACATTACACCTTCTCCTTGTGCCTAAGGCTTTTAAAGTAAGACATCACCAAACCAAGAGTGTAATCCGTGAAATAAGGCGGAGCTGAGAATCAAATCTCTCATTCTCTCAGATGAAACATCAGAGCAGCTGCCTCAGGTCACCCAGGGTATGGTCACAGCAATCTGCATTGGGCTATTACAAGCATCTATCAAAAAAATGCGGCACTCTCAGATGTGATTAAAGAAAACACTGGAACTGCAGAACACTGAATGAACTGCTGTCCTCTAAAATTGTTTTGTGATGAGCCAGCCTTGATTCATTCCGTGTCAGCAAAAACTGTCAAATGAATGACACACTTGGGCATCGAGCATTCATGCTTCACGTTGCCAAATGAAAGAAGATGAAAAGGTCCATCTCCATACATTCAACCCTTTCCCTAATGGTTTACTTAATGAAAAGTATTATGCATTAAGCAGATGGGAGAATTGAAACAGAGGTGACATTTGATGCATATGTTAGCATCTCCTCATTCTTTTGTATGAAGTGCTCCAAAAGGCGGGGAGAGAAAGAACGAATACTTTTCATTTTCCCTAAATTTAATTTCTATGTGAGAAATCTCCTTTCATACAAGTACTCTAAACCAAGAGCTGATTTGCTTGGGAATACCACGATGGCTGGAATGAAGAAGCTCACAGTAACTTTCACAGCTTCCCTTCAGCAAATAATTTGGGTGCTTGGTCCTCAACTTAAAACCTTTTCCTAGGTGTGACCCAAGACCCAGGAATGCATAACACCCCACTGACGCAAAATTCGTGGACGACTTGTTATTGTTTTCTCCCACAACCTGTGTAACAGCACTCTTTCAGTGCACTGAGAGTTGAACAGTATGTACACGTGACTTCTATGTATTTATAACAATCCTGTCTCCTATTTTTGCTATTAACAACTGTTGCAAGGAAAAAAAACAACGGGAGTATATGGACTCATCATTTTCTCCTTAGCCTTTACAATAATTAGGATAGCTACTGCAGACTGGCTTCTAAAATAATGAAATAACATAAAGGAGCATGTGCTCCTTTATGCTGCTTCTTTTCATGGAGAAGAGCTCACCAGCTAAGCTGTTTATCAATTACCATTGCAGTTGGCTACTATTAAATGGCTTATTTCTCTGAGGCAATGAGAAAGCAATTTTACACAAATACTTTCTGTTTCAGATGCTCTCCCATGCAGAGCCCTGTTCTCTTTCAGCACACCTATCAAACAATCCATCAATATATCAGTGTTTCCCTGCAAAAGGTGTGTAAATCCTTAATATCTTGCTTGGTTTAACTGCTGCTGTGAAGTGCCTCACCCGTTCTTCCCAAAGGGCATAAAGGTGGAGATTCTGTGTAGATGGAGGGGGAGAGCAGCCTTTTAATCTTGAGAATTACAGTCAGATGGTAGAAAAACAATAAGGAAGAAAACACTTTTAACTTGCTCTTGAGCAGCATGGAGTTTGCCAAATTTTCTTACAGATGCCAGCCATTCTAAAATTATTCTTCAAAGATGTGAGACGCACGTTTTAGAAGCAGTTTAAAGAGGTACCAGTGTCATGCTGATCCAGAGCAAATTATTTTCCACTCTCCTGTTAGTCAGTCTCCCTCGCTGGCGAGATTCCAGAAGCATCTGGAGGCAATCCAGTGCAGTGTGCTCCAGGATGGCCCTGTTTGAACACGGAGGTTGGACCAGAGGGATTTGTTGCAATCCCTTCCAACCTGACCCAATCTGTGATTCTGGGGACTTTGAGTAGGGGATAAAAGGGTTAAGATATTTACAGACCTATTTTTGAAAAGAAGAGAGGGGAGCTCTTTTTTGCAATTATCATTAGGCTGTTTTGGTGTTTATTAAGAAGGTAGAATACCTGGATTCATGCATAATCCAACTGGATTCTTTTTTTCTGTAAAACTGTAAGTCTATCTAAGTTTTGGATGCCCAGATGTTAAAAGCACACTTAATTTCTGTACAAAGGATAAATGAGGGTACAGACTACTAAAATAATGGAGGGAAAATATAAAATAATACTATTTTATCTGTATTTAGGAGCAAAAAAGTCCATTATGACAACGGCTGCTATGTTTTAAAGCCATAATGAGTCATGCAGGTTTTATTAATGCTTAGCATAAAATTTTTAAAATTCATCACAAGAATTAAAGTCATTGTTCCTGAGTGCTTCAGGGATCCATATTTTCAACTGAAGTACATCAGGGCCATTCAGAGAATGGAAAGAATGAAGCTTTGGAAAAGCCTATGGAATAGTCTTTTCTTTTAATCTCAGTCAGCTGGGAAGCAGATGTTTTAAAAGCTATTTAATGGCAGAGGATAAGGTCCAAAACAGCTGCGCCCGTTTTTCTAAGCACATCATGCAAACATTTACTCGTATGGATGATATCTTATTATCGCTGTAAGAACATTAAAATGGGCACATGAACGTGAAATATTAAAGTTCTAGAAAAAGCCCTAGCCCAGGATGATAACTGAGTCACAAAATCCTTCAGGGCCTCAGGGCAATAGTCTTATGCCAGTGTTAAATGCCTACTTTTAGTGCATGTTAATCATGAAAGTGACAACAGAACCCACATTTATGAAAAAAAACTTAATAAAGGTGGAACAAACTATAAACAACATTCAGTAAAGCTAAGCAATATTATAACAACAAATTCAAATTTGAGTTGTAAACTTCTCAAATTGTCTTTGTGAGTTATATTACTTTTTTTATCTACTTGAGTAAGCTTTAGTCAAAAATCTTAAGGAAATGCATATTGTAGGAAAAGAAAATGGTCCATATAATTACGAAGCTCTTATTGACTTGATATTAATTAATATAAAAATATTATCCTGTTTATATGACTTAGTGGAAAAACAGAACAGTGACACATACACCAGACAAGCAAAGCTTCATCATCTGTACGCTGCTGGTACAAAATGTGAGTGAATGTGCTCTAAGGCGAAATGGATAAGAGGATAAAATTAAGTTTCTTTTGACACTTCTAAAAAAAGAAGTTCAGAGGGAAAAAATGCATAAACTTCACTATATTCTGTCCTTATTTGAGCTGACAATTTAGGGAAATTCAGAATTCAAGAACTGCAGTCGAAAATGGGCCAGGATTTCATAAACAAAGTTCTCAGGGCTGGGGTATTAACATGCAATCCTATTGACTTTGGTGGATACAGCTTCCTTGGAACCACCTGATGAGCTATCCAAAGAATTATTTAAAATTAGAATTTAACTACAAAATTTTGAAGTTCCTACAGGGTCATGTGGGGCTCTTAATTTTCTAAAAATGTCAATTCTTGACTTTCGCAAAATGCATTAAAAATATTGGCATTTTTTAAGTTATCAAAAGGAATACACTATAAATTAAAAGATAGTCATTTTTTTAAAAAAAACAAACTTAAAACTATTTAAAGTTAATACCTAACATGACCAGTATAGTTCATTTAATAACTGTTGATCCCAATCACAGAGACTTCCAAATGGCAATGAAATATAAGGCAATAAGGGTTTTCACATTGAAATAACTGCGGTCCATGGTAGAAGAGAAAAATACTCCAATTAAATAATTTATGAGCTCAGGAAAAATCCTGAACTGAGTCTTACAGTGTGGCATAATATTTAAGCAATACTCTGAATTTTCAATTTCAATCCACTTCCAAATTTGAGATAGCTCACCCTCTATGAGTCTTTTCAGGTGAAAGAACAAACTATTGTGTGATTTCATGAATGGTTGATAGAATGGAAAGATGGCAGCAAGAACATCAGTAAAGAAAACAAATTCTGAACATTCCTAATATGTATCAGGTTGCAAATATGACAATAAACTGGATATTTAAAATGTAGCCCAAGGCATGAAGTTTTCATTATCACATATTTAAAGGTAATGAAATGTTATTGTCAATCAGTTTAAGAACACTGCAAAGTTCAGTTAAAGAGACAGGTGAGTCTCTCTAAACCATTTAGGAAAGAAATCCTTCCTGTAACTAAAACTTCTGGAGAAAGAAATCCTTTTTAGTTGCAGCTTTTACTTGTGGACTTTAACAAGATCACAGCGTACTTACAGTAGCTTTTAACAGTTTCTGTTTAAATTATCATTGTTATCAGAGACAGTATTTTTCATTGTGGCAGCATATAAAACAGCATACAATGGAAAAAAATACTGAAAAGGACCCACAGATAATAATGAGGGGAGCAGGTTTATCAGAAGGTCAATAAATGTTTTTTTCAGTAGAAAATATCTGTTTTAGTGCATGGCATTCTAGCACCTCCAACCAGCCCACATTATTCTTCAAGCCAAATGCAAGACCATAATCCTCATAATGACTTGACTCATTTGAAATAACTCTATTAGAAGCAATTTCTCTAGGTTCCGCTGGCACAGGAAGACCAAACATTGAAACAGTTGAAGGGGAAAACTTTTTCAAAAATCCTGCTCTACTTCATTACTTTTTCAATGAGAATTTGCATACTTTTCAACGTCAGATACTGCTTTGTCATCCACACTGATGCAGCAGACGTAACTAAGAATTAATGCCGCCCCTTCCTGCCTCTGGCTGCTCTGTGTATCCAAAGCTTCTCAATTCCTTCATCTTATTCAAAGTCCTCTTAAAATTCAAATCTGTAAAATTTCCTACCAGGTGAAAAAGGGAATTTGTCAACATAAGAAGGAAACACACAACACACGTTTGAGTTTGTGGAACTGTCATCTCCTACAGATTAACCCTTTAAAATGAATGAATTCTTTCATGAATGAATCCCACAAAACTCCAGCAGCTGAAAATACCAGGTGTCTGAACCCTGAGGTGTTGGAAGTCGCTGAAGCTTAACCAGTTCCTGACCATGGACACAGCTACATTATACTACATCATACTCATCTGCTGGTTTAGAGGGAGCATGGAAGGACACCACCAGATCTCTTTGGAGAAAAGAGGGGAAAAAAATTTAAAAAAAAAAAGTATATATATATTTTTTATTTTTTTTTTAAAAGTAACACTTTGGTGAAAGTTTCAGAACTACAAGCACTCATGGATGGCAACCCTGTCAATGTAAACTTCAGGAACTGGCGTGAGGCTGGAGATTGCTGCCACCACAGTTGATGGAATGAGCTATCGTTTGACCCTAAAGCACCTGTCCAGCCAAAAACATATCACAGAATGGATGACAACAGCTATTACAGGAGTATTTGTAGAGACAAGAACACACCAAGAGACAACAGTGAAAGTAATAAAAAAGGATAAACTTTCCATTACAAATAAAATCCAGGAAAACCTTTCTGATCCTGTTTGTACAAGAAATTGTGTATAATGCCAAAGCTTAGAAGTAGAGGGGGAAAAATAAACTCCACACATTATGACTGGTCAAAGGAAAAAAGGATGTCACGATAACCCCCAGAAACAGCCTTCAGGAAAATAACCACATCTTTGTTTGTGTTAATATTTTGCCACTGTATTTACAGTTTCTTTGAGTATTTCTTATTGTAAGTTATTACCCATCTCAACAGCGTGAGAGAAAAAAAAAAATCCCACCAAGGAAACCAACTACTAAAGAGCTCTTTCAAAAGTACATTTCAAATTATATAATAAGCATTACTCCTCTCCTCCTGCCTTTTATCATTACTTAATGACGCATTGTTGGAGTTGAGCGCTCAGTGCAAGGCTTCATGCAAAAGCTTTTAAACCTGGTGATGGCCTGACAATAAGAAAATTTTAGCATTAAAAAGTACCAGAGACCTGGGTTAAGCTATGGTTTGGTGTTTCAGGGATGACAATATTAAGAAATAGTGAAGACTGCTATTTTGTTTTTCCAAGTAGTGTTTTAATTACTGAATACTGAGGAAAGAAAAAGATGCGTCCACACTATGTTTTAAAGTGATGCTGAATTTTTTAGCATAACTCTCATTAGAGTTCCATATTACTTGTCATACAACAGAGCAGCCTGACTCCTCCTAGATCTAATATGTTGTTGGATTCTATACCAATCAATTTACCAGAATGGTTAATAGAATATAATGGTTAATAGAATTAAAGATATGTCAAAGAGGGCTAACTACATCCAGGCTTGGGAAAATAGCTGCTTATAGCCAGATCTACAGTGCCTTTGGAAAAGGAAACATTGGTCCTACATTATATAAAAATATATACATATATATATATATCTATATGTGTATATGCATATATGTAAGAAAAATCTCTGATATGCAAGCAGCTGTAACCTTTAGCACCTGCTGCAAAGTCACAGGAAGCACTTCAATTAACGACTTTATCAAACCGCTGCATTAAAATTGCGGCAAATTATTTACTCGATTTCATTAACAAAAGAGAATTTCTGCGACAAAGCCAAAATACTTCTGAGAAAGACAGCATGCTGTGTCTGGACACGGGACAATTGAGCTCATTTAACACAGGAGGAGAAAACAGTGGAAAGTAAATGCAAAGTGCCACGGCTGAGCCTGGAAACCTCACTGACGGAAAGTGATCACATTTCAAAAAGGTTGTGATAGAGAAACCATCATTAAGCAATCCCTCTGTGGCATCAGGACACATTAGGAGCCAGGAGCTTGGAATTAGAATTCTGAGAAGGAACTTAAACTTTTTTTTTTTTCTTTCCTCCCTCCATTCTGTTATTTACAGATTTATTGTGGATTTTTTTTCCCTACAGCTACTGGTCAGCTAACTCTGGAAGAACCTACACTGCTATCAAGCACTCTGAGATCACTCCTACACATCTGATTACTCCTTGATTTGATTCATAGGAGTGCCGCAAGACATACTGAGAGCTCCTGTGAACAATCCATTCATTTCTAACAGATGCTTGTTACAAAATGCTCTTGGACTGTGGATGCTGGAAACAGCTAACTAAGTTTTATGGCAATAGAACGACTTCCAGAATAGTGATTCTACCCTTTAAATATTGGGTCTTGTTCGTATTGTTCAAAATAAGTCAGCAATCTAAAATGTTGGCAACAATTTTATATGTGATGTTGCTAAGGGAAAGACTGAGATGGAAACTCATAAATTCCCAAGGAGAAAAGCTTACTTGCAAAGCCTCACATGTGAAATAAAGACCCTATCCTCTCTGTCACTACAGAAACGCTGAAAGAACCTTCATACAGAAGAGAGCCAATATTAATTACATTTGCTGTGGGTTATCCAATATATTTACACACTTTCCACTTGAATAACACAAAGCAGGCTCAAAGCCAGCTGCTAGGAAAATAACAATTACGACTTGCTCTGCTTGTTACACGACACCTAAACCCACATCTTTAATTTACAGTCACTCTACACTAACAAAGATGAAGATACCCTGCCTTTGAAGGGGCAATGAGTATATGAGGCAAAGCAGAGACAGAAGGGACATTTAAACCCTCCAAAGCACAGGCATCATAGAGAAGCTGAAAAAGATTGATGGCCATATTTGCGAAAGTGCTTATTTGACAAAACAAAAACCACACCTGACCATCTCCCCAGACTTCCAGACAGCCAAGGGTTCCTCACTGTCTGTCTAATCCTCATCCTCAAGCTGAAAACACACAAAAACTTATGAATACCCCTGAATATTCATTTTCTCTAGACCACAATTTTATGAGGAAGAGATGCAAAGAGCACTTGTTAATGACAACAGACAATATTTTTCTTAAAGAAGCGATCAAAGCCCTCAAAATCTTTTATCTGATGGTCAAGGGTATTATCTGTGTAATTAGAAGATGGAAGATGGCACTGAATATTAAGTCATCAAAGTAGGATTTGTTTTAATGCTTATTCATGTTTGAACCAGGGAAATGCTGCAGAAGTATGGCTAAACACTACTATTGCCTTCATCAAAACAAACAATAAAAAAAAAAAGGGTGAGACGTGAATACTTCCATCCATCCTAAAATGGATGATATCTTATTTACCAAAGGCCACAAAAAAAAACATTGACTGAAACAGAACTCAAAACCACATTTCATGGATCCTAACCCAGTACTTGAAGCATAAAAATAATTTTTCTGTAATTACCAGTTTTCCCTCAGTCAGTTTCTACCCTCGCAGTGTCTTACTGAGAAGTCATTCTTCTACTGATACCTAAAGTACTACAAAGTGATTTGGGTTTTTTTTTTTTTCTTTTTAATAGTGCTCTTTTAGGTGTTCCTCTGAGCTGCTTTGAAGCCATCTATGTTCCTTCTTCATTCCCCATTTCTTTACCGAGATAAGACTTCTGAATCCCTTTTCTCTTTGAAATTCCCACCTTCTTCTACAGAAAGAAGCAGAATAAAGAAGCAGAGTACTGAAATCTCACCTCCTGCCATTATTTGAAGACCATTTGGACACTCACTACTCAAAATCTTCAGTTGTGCAGAAATCTTCAGTAAAACTGTGCAAAAGTGAAGAGAGTAAGAAGGACTACAGAGACTTCTAGATGATGTAAGAAGTGAGATTAAAAAGACAATCTTTAAAATGGGTTAAATGGAGTTTGGAGAGAACTAAACTTTGTCTGTAAAGTGATGAGTTGGAAAAACTAGAGAATGCCAAGAGTCTAATTCCAAGTCTGTGGATTAGAATTTAAATTATTTAGGACTAGATTGTTAGGGTGGGAATTGATACTTCTTATGAACTAGATCCTATCAATCCCACCAAACGTGGCCTTCCAAAAACACCTGATTACATTTAAAGGATTATCATGTGAGCCCAACACTGGCACAAGTCAGTGAAGCAGTTCACTTCCATGTTCCAATTTGACGGCACTGCTTTTGCTCCGAGTTGTTTAGATCAAATGCTGCACTCGAAGATTGCAGCATGAATTTGCTGAGATCGGGGACCCAAGAATTCTGCTGCTGGCATGCTGCAAGAATGTCACTACAAATGACACCGGTGTGCAAAGACCTTTGGTGACCTTTGGAGAGCTCTCACAGTTCTGGAGAGAGACAGGTTCAATGCTCACAGGTTCTGCAATCTCCTTTAATCATCAACATCAGATTCGGTGACTCAGATACATTCAGAGGAACAAGCTGTGCGGGAGTTTCTTCAAAAAGAGCAAGCAAAATAGAGTAAGCAAAGCACAAAACTAATTAAACTTGATGCAACAAAAAACTAAGGCATTTTTGATGCAATTTATTAAGGAGAAAAAGCTGTGAAATTAACAGCAATCAAAAACTAATTAAAGTTGATGCAATAGGAGCAGCCAAAGAATGCCTGATAACATTTATTGAACCAAAGAAACATGGCTGTCACGTTAAAAGAAATCAACCAAACTCTGTTTTTGAATAGTAACACAAAGATAATTATTCTCTGGATGACACTTACAGAATAAGATTCAAGTCATTACCTCAAAAGACAAAAGGACTGACATGCTGTGTTAAACTGCCTGTGAAAAAAGGGGCCTTAATACAAAAACTTTATAAGTAATTCCTGGGTCTTGCATATAAACAAATATGACTCATCAATCAAAAACAATGCACTGTTTTGGTTATATCAGTTACTTCTAGAAACTAATATTTGACAAATATTTGGGAGAATGCCTTGTGTAACAGGGTACTTACAAGGCAGAGACTCCTGGGGTTCTCATCCTATCTTTGAAACTCATTGCCTCAGTGCCTGGGGCAAGTAATTACCATCTAGGAGTCCATTTGTTTTAGGATTAGGATGCAAAACTCAATTCCTGATGTCAAGCACCATTTAAAGTATGGCTAGCTGCCAGAAATTCATTTCTTATAGAAGGTCTTGGTGGTGAATAGTGAAGTGGGTCTGTCTGCAGTGACAGAGAGGCACTTCAATTTTCCCTGTGTAGTTGTACATCTTTTATATCACGGTCTCAGATTTATTAAAAAAAAAATCAGTCAAAAATAGCTATTCACAGATTCTAAAGTATGTTAAAAGCTTTCTGTTTAACTAAAATTGCACCTTGTAACTTCTGTAGGAAGGGTCGCAGTCAGTGTCCCAGTAAAGTCAATCTCATCCAAAATACTCAACTTCCAGCACCTTCATTCGGGAATAATCATTTAAAACCAAATTGGGTTTTAAATTGATGACCTCTATAGGTTTTCAAAATTCTTCCCAGCAAATCTCCAACATTATCATCATCCTCCTCCTCCTAAACACTATCACAAGGCTCCTATTCAATCTCCAGAGATTAAATAAATCGTGTAAAATATGGTATCACAGCCAAGTGGAACACAGATACAAAGCAAACTATCAGATCTGTTTTATTTTAATCTCACAAAGGTAATCTCATCAGTTGAGAGGTTTCCCATAATTCATTCAATGCTTTTAAGTTCCCACTTCCTATTCTATCAAAAAACACCAAACCAAATAAAAAACAACCAACCAATCCTCAAAAAACCCCAAAAGTCAACAAAACCAAAAACAACCAAACAAAAAAACCCCACACCAAAAAAAACCCTACCTCTTTCTGGTATAGGGCATATAAAAAAAATGCCAGAAGCCTGGTATTCAATTCCAAAGAGCTGCAATCTGGTGCTAGTGACATGGCTAAAAGTAGGTTTCAATTGTTTTTAAGAATAAAATTAGCTGGTCTGTTCAACGGCTCTGATTTTCTATTTTACTGCGTTTTTACCCTCAAGGAATTTTTAGCAATGGGTGAAATCCTCATTACTTACACAATCTTTCAACTCCTTTTTTATAAGAATGCTCAGCCTTACATTTGTCAAAATACCCATTTTACTTTCAGAGACAGTTTATGTCATTAACATGGATATTTAATGGATCCTTTTATCCTCATCTGTTCATAAATTGCTTAAAATTTCAGAATGAAAGTCGAGATTTTAAACTCCTTTTTACCTTGGGAATAAACACTCTCTTGCAGTGAGCCCTTGTTTATACTCACTTCAATGGCAGCTGAATGAAGTTCCAGTAGAGAGAACAATTTCATGTTTGTGTATTATAGACTTCAGCAGAGCCCTTAAACACATCAGTTAATGTCACTGCAGAGGACAGACTTAGATCTGCTACTCTGTGTCATGATTTGGTCGGTCACAGACAAAACCTGCCTATTAGGCAACTGTTGGGACTGAGAAATTGTAATTTGATTTCTTGAACACACAGAAAGTTTTTAAAGAAACGGCTCTTTGTGGTTTTTTAGTCAGTTGTTCAGCAAAGAGCTCCTGAAACATGAACTCCCAAGAAATTCACACTTGTCCTGTTTATATTAATTTTCCCCTTTTACAAAAATTCTCAACTTTTTCCTCCATCCTTTCCTGCTGGGTAAGAAAGAAATGGTATTCACTTGTCCTCCTGCTCTTACCCTCCTATTTCAGCTGCCTGGTCAGTCTCTGCCTCTTCAAGTGGAGGAGAAAAAAAAAAATCTACCTGTCTTTCTTGCAGCAGCAGAATATAGTTAGATCACTTTTTTTCATGCTCCTAATACTCAGGAATTTATAGATATTTGATACTCATACTTTCTTTAAAACACATTGGAAATGGACAACAGATTCCAATATTAATGAGGGAGCATCTGGAAGAAAATAATGTGAGTTAAATGATAGTGCAATCATATGCTACCCATCACTAGGAACACTGGATAAAAATGGTGGTTTTTTCCCAGCATTTAAGATTAAATGCACACTCACAAAATTCCAGAACAAGTTGGAGAAAACCACACTGACATTACACCCCTTGCAGGAACATGACCTGAAAATACCTGCTCATTTCTAGCCACTGCAGAAGGGAATACCTTTGAAGATTCTCAGATCATATTGTTTTCAGTACCACATAAATTACATCAATTCAATTTCTATTACCCTCTATTCCAGGCCTATTAAATCTTTACTAATAGGTCTCCTTCATGTCATGCCCGTAGAGTGAGATGCAAGGCCCTTTTTATCATAAGTTAAACCGTGGTAATGGGGCGATGGTTGGGTGACACACTGCTCCCAGACAAGGAGAGTAATTTCCACATTTTAAAATAAGAAATTAATCCTTATCGCCTCTCTAACAACTTGAAGGACAATTCTGATCTACTGTGCCTTGATCAGTTTGACGCCAAAAAAAAACCTGTTTATTGTTGGTAGTTGAAAGAAGAAAGAGGAATTTGCTACAGAATTTTTACTATAAAATATGACTGCTGAAATACCTTTGTTAAAAACTGTTACAGAGCACATAAAATGAATAAGGACTATCACTGCCATTTGATCTTTTCCTTTGTTACTCTCTCCCATGTTTGAAAACACAAACATAGACGTAGGCTATTTGACTGTCTGAGGAGAAAGGGGAAGATTGTGTCACAATCTGAAAGAGAAAATCTATATTAATAGGGATGTGGGGTTTGGGGTGTTTTTTTTCAGCAAAGTGGGTTTATTACTGACCAGAGTGAAAACCATCCTCTCAGGAAGCTGCAGTGCACTGAGAGATTGTACACAGACCCCTTAACTTACCTCATTACAAAGTGACAACATCATTGCCAGCAGATTTTGTTAAACACGGATGAACTGCACCTCTTAAAGCCTTCAGCAGCAAGGCTGACATTTTTTGGACAGCAAATCCTCTCATTTTTGAAAAAGCAATGATATACACTTTAGGACACATCGATCTGGAGGATGAGTCCAAGCTCATCCAGGCTTAAAAACCTTGGAAATAACACAAGCTGACCTGAGTTGCATTAACTTTTCTGAATTCCTCTACAGGCTCTCAAAAAAAGGGGTTCAAACATAACATGATAGGAAAGCATTTACAGCTGTCGTCAGGAGCCTCTGCATTGTGTGGTGATGTGGCCCTGCATCATCCTGGGATGATGAACTCTGGCTCGAGGAGCAAAGACAGAACAGGAAGAAATATGGTTGGAATAAACTTTTCTTACATCACCTTGACTGCAATACAGTCAGAGAATAATGTGAGTAATAAAGCAAGGGTGTAGCTGGCAAGAATGGGTAAATATGTCTTTCTGCTTAGCACACTTTCATCTGTAAATGGGTAAAAGTATGCACCTCCTTGGTGACTTCAACACCCAAACCAAGCTGGATTTTGAAAGTCTAACTCACTACGAAAGTGAGTTATTTTACACAAAACCACAACATGTTTCATATCATAGTTTTCATTTCCTTAGGGGCTGGGAGTAGAAGAGTTGAGCAGAAGAGCAGGGCATCAAAACAAAGATACATCTTGATTTTTTACCCTCCTATTTTAGAGGACAGGTGTGCACAATTTTTAACAAACAAGGAAAAAAATGGTTGAAGGACTTGTAAACTGTGCCTTTCCTTTTTCCTAACTGAGGCTGCTTGCTTTCTGAAAATAAGCAGAAATAAAGCTCAAGATGCCCCAGAGAAAAAGGAGGTGACGCCTTTTCTGCTTCTGCTTCTCCTAGGAACAAATCCCACCAGAAACTGATGCAAAAAGAATCCAAAATATGCAGTTATCCTACCAGCAGAGCTTTCTACAACACAAAATAATGCTATTCAGCCACACATTCCCTTGTAGTGCTGCTCCTTCTCCAGACAGGCACTCAGAGGAGCCTTGGCCCTGAGCGGATCTGTGATGGAGCAGAGAATGAGCTCACAGCTCTCAGAGCTCTCTGATCGCCCCTCTGTGAGAAATGGGTGCTGTGGGGAAGAGCCATTCTAAGGAGCAGCCTGTGCTGGTGTCTTCTGCGCTGTGGTGCCAAGGTTTATGCCTTATTCCTATTCCTTGAGAGACTGAAATTCAGTTTTAGGTCAGCTCTTACACATACAAACCTGATTCTTGAAGTGGACTTTTCCATAGCTGTGATATGCCACAGCTGTAATGAGCACATCAGGCAATTAAACCAAATCCTACATTACATTTAGTTTTCAATCTGAAGGTATCGAATAGAGCCAAAAACAGGAATTATGCTTAATCAGTGATCTGTGCAGATAGGCTGATGTGTTTCATACAAAACTAGCAAAACCCCCACATTGACAAAACCATCCTATTCATTGAAAAATTTGCTAATTAATTGATGTAGTAATGTCTAATTTTCTACTTTCTATTTTAAAACAAACAAACAAAATAAAATAAAATAAAAACCAATATGTTCGCATCAGGCAGTTTCTCTCCTCTCCCCCAAATCTAGTTGGGATACTTAATGTTGTATTTTGAAAAGAAGAATATCAAAATGATGATATTTCCTGCAAAACAGCAAGTCCAGATCTCACTGCAGTTAAGTTCTGTAAGAGAACAGCTTTAGAAAAAGAAATTAAATTTCACTTCAGTAAAGAAGCTCTTTAATTGTGAATCCACAGCTATGCCTGAAAGACAGCAAAGGCAAGGTGTCTTGGTGACTAAGGATGCCTGTTACAGGAGGTGTGGGTACACTGGTCTAGTACTTTTTTCAAATATTTTCTGTCCTTCACTGTCAAAGCTGTTCCCTTTTACAGAAGTCAATTCAGGGTGAAAATCAGGCAGGTGTCACTCACACAAAACCTTGATACTTCGTTTATAACAATTTCTTACTATAACTGGTCAGCAACCAATTTACCTGAAAAACACACGGGGAGGGGATCCTTGCCAGACAAAAGGAACTGTACCCAGGCAGTTTCTCAAACACTTCGCCAAGAAATAACAAATAGAGGCTGACTCAGGTATTCCAACCAGAACACCTCAGGTTGTGCTCAGCCTCCTAACAGCAAGAAAAGAGCAGCATCTTGCACCATTTCCAGGCTCCTCCTTGCCACAGCTCTAAGGTGACCCTCCCAGCTGAGCGCAGGAATAATTCCAGTATGAAATTGTGCCCTGCAACAAACAAAGGAGGAACAAGCCCTGCCCTTTCCGTGCCCCAGTTCCCAGCCCACCCCAGCAGATGCTCGCGCTCGGGTAAACATCCATTTGAAATGCAAAACACTGACCGGGCAGCGTCAAGGCACTGAGGAAGAAAATGATAAGAAAATGTTTTTTATGCTAATAAGGGGAAACTGAAGCCTTCAACAGGTCAGAAAAATAATACCCATTCGCAATCCTGGCTTATCTGCACAGAGAGAAAATTCCGCATGTGTGAGTCAGTTGCTAAGAAAGCTCTGACTAATGCAGATACAAGTCTGACTTTTTAAGTTGACATTTCTACTTTTCCAGTGGATCAGAACTGTCAGGAGAGTTCCCCAGGCAGAGCAGAGGATTGCAGAGCAAAGTTATTCTGCAGCAGTCTGAGTTGTGGCGTAAGTGCTTTGATGGAATTAGTAATGGTGGTTTAAGAAACAGCCTTGGATTCTATTCCCAGCACTAGCAATTACCACTCCCATAACAGAATCAGAACAAAGGAACAAAATCAGATAGAAAGGAGCTGGCGAAGAGCAAATTCCCTTCTGCTGCTGCCTTCACAATGCCATTAAGTAACATCTGGCAGTGGGGCAGGACAGACAACTGGAGGCAGGAGCATTTTAAAGTGCTGCTTCTAGACCTGCCAAGAGCTCAGTTGTACAGAGTCCTTCATGCCTCTTCTGCTTTCCTCACAAAATGGGACTATGATAAACATTTATTCTTCAAAAATTAAAAATGATCAAAAATGTCTTTTATCAACTGCATCAGCAGAACATACTGTGCATCTGTAGATGGATTAAATGCAATTTCGCTAGGTAGTTGGAGAAAAAAAGCCTTTAAAGATAGCATTTGGCACGGGTTAATCACCTCTTTCATTAAAGAAAGGAATACATACTGAGAACATCTTTCTGCCACCCGATTAAGCAATGAGCCAATACAATTGTAAATCTTCCAGAAATTCCCCATGGTTCAACTCAACAGAGGCAATTCTTTACTTCTCAGACCATATCTCTCATTTTCAGATAAGCATTGCATTAATTGTGTACAAAAACTTCCTGTCACGCTGTTAAAAGAAATGGAATGTGACTGTTCTGATTCTCCTTAGCAACCTTTGACAATTAAGAGATTGAATTATTCATATGTGTTTTTAATAGAACAACAATTTTAAAGCTTGCTCACCACTCAATTGCTCAAACAGCACGCAAACCCAAAACTGTTTGATTCCAGTATAAACAGTGCCACTGTTCCTTTGCTGTGCTGTAGTGGCTGACACAACTTACTGTCTCTGTAGCTGAGGTGAAAAGGATTTCAGGGTACAATTCCAAGAATCACATGCTATGAATTGATTTGCAAGTCACTGGAATTTTTTCTTCCTTTCAATGAGGCAGATTTTATGTCTCGTCTGCACTTATTTGCATTATTTACAATTAATGTAAGTACGAATTCTGAGCACTACTTACCCATATCATATAGTTTCATGCAAGTCTGATCAAGTCTAGTGTATTCCTTGAACACATTTCAATGCAGACAGGTTTTCTTCTCAGTGCTAACAAGCAGCACAACCATGGTATTAAAACAGGAAGGATATGACTTGCACTGAGACTAATGATAATTTCATTCAGGATGGGGAAGACAGAAATGACACCTGCTGGTTTTTTTTTTCAGGCTGAAAAACTGACTGAAAAAAACCTGAAGAATGTCAGAAGGGAAAGCACGCCCTCCATGAAGAAAAATAAATACAGATGTGCTAAGGCTGTACGTTGCGATGCACATTTTACAAACTAAGCCTCTGTTTACTGGCATAAACTAAACCATGACCAGATAATCCATACGGGAAGAATGATCTAGTAAGATGGCTTTGTGCTTTTTGCTTCTAAATGTTATTTCAGATAATGAGAAATTCTATTTAAGTTGCTCTGCTTCCATCTAACATACATTTGAGCTGTCAGTGTAATTGCATGGCATTATTATTCTCTAAGGCTGCTACTGGACAACAGAGCTACAGATAGAAAAAAAATAGTAATAGCTTGTGACAGGTTACACTTAAAATGTTTGATCAGGCTGATCAATGGGCCTTTGCTTCAGAAGCTGAGCTGAGGTTCAAGGAAGGAAAAGATAATGGTTGTTCCAACACTTTGGATATATCTCAGTGAATTAGAAGGCACTTGGGATGCTGCTCCAGACTTAATACAGCTGTCACATACAAGAAATGCTTTTTAGCATCTCAGACTCCAATGATGGAAATTCACATCTGCATCTTTTTTCTTTCAAAAATACTTCTGTTACTGTCTATGCACTTATCTTACGTTTTGGTTTTATTTTAGATTTCAGAAGCTTAATTTTTCTTCCCAGTTTTGTAATTATTTTATAGTATCTGAACAGCATGCTGAAAACTTATTAATATTTAAAAGTGAATAGACAGATATCAATAATTACCTGTTAGTTACCATAGACTAACTGTTACAGGTGTTTTAATTATTTTTTTAACATCTGCTAACATGAGATTGAACTCTCTGTGCTACTGGTTTGTTGGTTTGTTTTTTCCTCTTCTCCATTTACACAATAGCCTTTTGGTTTTTGTGTTTCCTCAAGCTCCTTTTACCCAGAGAACATGCCTCTGAAAGTAATCTCATTCAGCTTGATTCAGTTCTCGTTTCAGTTAAATCTGAAGTTATTTTCTTTGGCTCACAGCAGAACATCACACAGTCTCTCACTGAGTTATTGAGGATTTTCACCCCATATCAGCAGCTCATCAGCAATTACTTTTCTGCACACAGATCCTTAAAGATCCAGGACATGATGATTTGTTACAATTTCTGTGCTGAAACAATCATGTTCCTTAAATAAGTTTCTACCAGAAAGGGAGAGGAAAGATGAGCACTTCTAATAATGGCAGATCCCATGCTTCCACCTCAGAAATTGAAAACAGTATTATTTTTAGGCACATCTAGGCACTATGAAAGCATACATTTACTGCCTTTATTTAAACCTTTGGATATATTAAAATCCTCAGCTTGCCTGACCTTAATACTGCAATCCTCCTGTAAGCTACTCATCTGGCTTTTGGATTGGCTTCATGAAATTTCATGTTACAGTTGGCAAAATTTGCCTTTGTTTCCAGCTGCTGATGGGAATTTAAATATGGCATTCTGTTTTGGGTAATATAGCAGGATTTGCATTCACGGGATAAGGTGTGAATGCAATGTGCAGGACACATTTAAAAATTTCAATTAGATTCAGTGCACACCTTTTACAAACTTGTTTCAGCGGGTATGTTACACATGTATTTAATGTGGAAGTGCAAACAGACCCAAGCTGAGCGTGCAGAGCCAAGCCTGCCACAGGGATGTTCACCCTCACGGTGCTCCAGCCAGCTCCAGCTCGGAGAGGATTTATCTCCCTCAGCCAACAGACCTTTAAATCCCCCTAATACAACATTGTGAGGACACAACATCTTTGGGACGTCTCTACCCTATTTGCCTGAGCAATACGGGAATGTTTCCACAATCTGGCAAGCCTCCACCTCCTCAGAGCAGATGTAATTTCAGAGGGCTCAGGGCTGGAGCCCACAGGTACAGCTCTGTTATCAAATTGGCTTCTGGGGCGGGTTTGGAATCAGTCCAGCTGTCTCAGGCCTAAGTAAGGCAGTGTGGGAATTCTGAATCATGCTGATAGAAGAGGCTTTTCCTATTCCATTACTATTTTCCTACCTGGCAGTCACTGTCCTTCAGTCATATCTTTTGGAGTCCTTTTCCATCCACTTGGGTAATTCTCTAAAAATATGTTGTTGAATCGCTCTTCTGAACTACATTTCTCCTTGACCTGCTGTGTTTTTATTCCTCCAGCATTCACTGACTGATAGTTAATCTCCACGTTAACCCTTCCAAAAGCAGCTGGAATGGCTGTGACTGTACCACCTGCTGTGAGTGTAGGGCTGCTGAGATTATATTGCATTTCACTTCATTTCCCGTTTCAAAGTCAGCTTTGATTGACTGCTTCCAGTACCACTACCCAGTGTGGCGCAGAACCTTACATTTTAAATATGTTAAGTTACATCCATGTGTATAAGCCATCCCAAAAAGGTTGTTCTCTTCAGCTGATCTAATCTGCTTGGAGAAACCTTGTGGAATCTGGACAGAGCCGTCTGCAGTGTCTCAGGCAGCTCAGATGTCTCTTTGTGGCACTGTGCCATGCAGATATTGTCATGTTTTCAGGGGTTTCCGCTTTGCCCTTGGAAGAGTTCTGTCCTCCAGATGCAAAGTCATCACTACACTTGTGGTGTGGATTTTTTCTTGTTTCTATATTCAACACCACACATTTCTGTCTAGGGAATATCTGACTGTTCCGTGATTGTCTTTCCCTTTTAGTCATAAATATTTTTATGCTTTTATCCTAAAGCTATTCATTTATATACTGAGAGGTCATTTCTAAATATTTGCACTTCAACTTTTTCTACCGCTGCTGTTTTCCTTTGAGAAGCATAATTTTCACCACAGCTCCAAATATCAGTTAAGTTTCCTTGGATTTAACAATCCCTTATATGACAAAACATTCAGGTTCTGGCCTGTCTGGCGATTCTCTCATTCCTATGACTCCGCTGTGATACAACAATCAGCACTCTTGCCTGTCACAAAGTCTCTCCAAAAAAATAACCTTCACCTTCCCTAAGGAACGCTGTTCGCTGTGTTCCTGATTAAAAACAAAATGTCTTTTTCTGCCTACCTTCACGTTTCTCATGATGTACAATGCTGAGCTCTACTGCTCCAGGATCCACCGCTTATCATCGCCTGTGCATTGTCCCACTTGCCCTTCTCTGCACTCAAATTGTTCCTCGCTATCATTTGCTCTAAGAGTTGTCTGAAAAATCCCAATGGGTTCAGAATTTCATGTAGTAGGGTTGTTTTTTTCTTCAGAAATCCCAGGAAGTTTGGCTCATCCACGTAAAAAACTAGTGCAGAGAGGGCAGATAAATGAAATTTCTCTTTGCACCTCTTTTGAACTTCGCCCTCCCCCTTCAAGGAAGGAATTCTCACTTGTAAAAGATTCTTTGCCATTTAAAACAAAAATAGCCAGCAGCCTGAGTATCATGAAACTTCATTACAGAGTAATCTTAGCAGTGTCATCACAACTACTGCTTCAATTCATCATATTCCAATGTATCAGCTTCATTCCCCATTTAGCTTGAGTGCTGGTAAACTTAATTTCTGCACATACCCACACTTCAGCACAATATAATGCAAACTCCTACACTTTCTAACCATCTCTACAACACGGCCATTTACTCCCTTAATTCTGCTAAGAAATGAAAAAATAAATGCTGGAAGTGGGAGTAGTTCTACTAATTTATTGCAATGAAATAATATTCTAATGCATTGTAATACATTTTTAAAATGTAATTTTCATATTCATGCAGACAATAACTGTCAAGATATTTTAACAGACTCCTGCTCTCTTTTATCATGTTATCTTTTTTAAGATGCATGAACACAAGCATGCCAGCTTTCAAAAGTGGCAACCCTCTTTTGAAACCGTGGGGTTTAAGGATGAAGTGAGACACTTCTTGATCTGAAAAGCTCTAAGACAGCTTCTTTCTTTCCCTGGAGCACTAAGGAACTACCAACCAAAATCATTTAAGTTTGGTTCCTATCCATGACCCAGAGGGAAGCTGTACCAGGTTTGGTAGGGATGGAATTGATTTTCTTCACAGCAGCCCATGGTTCTGTGCTTTGGGTTCACGACCAGAACAGTGTGGAAAACACATCAGTGCTGTGGGTATTGCTGAGCAGAGCTTGCACAGTCTCAAGGCCTTCTCTGTTTCCCACTCTGCACCCGCAGTGAGAAGGCTGGGGGTGGCCAAGAGGTTGGGAGGGGGCACAGCCAGGACTGCTGACCCAAACTGACCGAGGGGTATTGCATACAATATGGCAATAAAACCTGGGAGTTGCTCTCCCAAGCAGAAATTGCTTGGAGATCGGCTTGTGCATCGGTCTGCTGGTGGGAGGGAGGGAGTGACTGCCTTTACATCACTTGGAATTTTTTATTCCCATTTCCTTCAGTTATTAAACTCTCTTCACCTTGATACCTAAGTTTTTTTTCTTGGTTTTGCCCTTCTGATTCTCTCCCTTACCCCCTTGCAGGGGAGCGAGTGAGCACAAGAACCCATTGGTAAGAAACGAAATTGCAGCTGAAAGACTTAACCCAGATTATCTGTCCCTGTATGTCATACTGTGGGCCTCAAGGAAAAATTAGAGCTGGCCAGACAGATACTGATATTTGTCTGGCATGGTTGTGAAATCAACAGATCTTACCAACAGAAAAAAATGAATTCAACTACATACCTTGGAATGACTATTCTAAAAGAGTCTACTACGGAAACCTCTTTGTGCAAATTGGATTTCTATCTCATACAATTTTTTTGTATGAAACCTTAGAAACTTCCCAACTATTATAAAGCACTTACAAACTATTGCTATTCCGCTCAGGAAGAAAAAAAGGAGATAACATAAAATCCTGTCCCTCTGTATAACTTCCCCCTAAGTTTTCTGGCTGCAAAATAATCCTTCAATAATTACCTGTATCGTTTTCTTGCATTTTTCCCATTGCCTTTCATGCTACTTCATAGGTTGACTACAAGGTACTCTCTCCTTGAAAGGGTCTATTAAACTCTAAGTAACAGCGAATCTCTAATTTATATGTGTACCCTAGGATGGGGTTAAGCTTGGTCATCATCTCCTGTCTGATACAATCTCCACTCAATTATGTAACAGGAAACAGAGCATGTGAAGGTGGAGACGTGAGTCCATTCATCATCGCTACTCGATTTCACATTACCCAAATGCTAATGCTCTCAGTCCTCCCAACAATACAGCTCGGCTGCCTCCCTGTCTGCATAACTAATTTAAAGCATGGATGTTCTACTTTCTACCTCAGAAAGAAACATTATTTTCTTCGCTTATCTGACTCATGTTTTGTACAAGTCTGTTCCTTTTGTCTACATGCACACCTACATCTTAAATTCAACCGCTTACTAGAATCATTAAATGTCTACAAGAGGTAAGTTCACCATTTCCCCCCAGTCAGAAATATCCTCAAATTATTTTTGTAACTCACGCGTACCTCTGCTTGTTTATGTAGATTAGAATCTGAGGCTGAGTCACTACAGAATGGTGTAGATTTGGTTTGTACTTAAATTCAATACCTGGAGCCTGTCTTCCACAAAACAAGTCAAAGGACAGACACAGCTAGCTAGGAAGGAGTTCTGTGTCTATAACATCAGAGAGACAGGATTTTCATACCTGAAGGGACCTTGTGTATGGCAATCCAATCACCACTTTGATTTTAGTGTTATAGTAAGACATTTCTCTGCACTAATGAATCCTTTTAAATGAACATACAAGACACTGCAACTAAAATCCCACGCCTCGTACGCTGTGAATTTCAGTCTCCCTCTAAATATCTTTCTGTTCTGTGCCTATCAGGGAAGCTCTCGAGAGCTTTGTAAGTGTAGTGCCCTCTCAGAGCCCCTGCCCAGTGCACCACTATCTTGGAAGGCTTTTCAAGGTGATAGGGAGCTACATAAATGCCAAGTACTCTTACATGTGAAAAATCAAAGGTCATCTAAAGAAACATATTCTGCTGCTGAGGGATGAGTAATTCTGAGGTTGGAATATCCTTTCTAATTTTTAACTAAGACATGAAAGTGCTACTATTTGATGAAAGCACTCATCTATGATTGGCATCCGGCACATGTCTCCTCAAAATCTGTGTCAGCTTGTGGCAAACTTGTCATGGTCAATGCCAACACGCCCTTGTCAACAGACCAGCAAACTTCCCTGCTGAGGTGGAGGGCAGGTATTTCACACTTGCACTTGCCTGGCTGTTAGGTATGTACACACCAGGTACAGATTCTCTTCCGTTTTATAGTCTGAATGCACATTCTTGTATCGAGGACATTAAACACCTTCGATATCAACAGCCATTGATCAGCTGGACACACCTCCTTTATAACTCAATATCCTGCTCCATTTTTATCTGTATTCCCTACCGAATGCGAATATGAGAAGATGGCTGCTGTAGCAAGTTGCATAAAGGTTCTTTTCAGTCTTCTCTTTATCAAATATCTCTGTGTTTCCATGCTATGGCCTTTTTCTTATAGCTCTGCATTCATATTTATGTCTCTCTGCATTTATTGCCCTCTCAAAATCCTTAAGAAGTGACACCAGTGAAGATAAACTAAAATAACCTATATTAATTTAAAATAATATCTGCCAGTTCTACACTGCTGCACGTTGTGCTTCTTCCAAAGGCAGCTATGCAATTATAGGTACTTGGGTGCATAAAGTGATATGGAGGTTTCTATGGCAATTATTCATTTTAATTGAAAATTGTGTAGGGAAAGACTCATTTCAAGTGCAGCATGCAATTTGCATTTATTTCCAGAGAATCTGGACTTGCTTAGGGTGAGTTGTAAATTCCTATTTTGCAGGAAGACACAATTTTTAAATTCTCTTGGGGGAGTAGGGGGTGGGAGACCAAGGTAAGTTTGCTAAGCATTAATTAACATTTCGGAACATGTATCCACTTATTCAGTACAGTATTTTTGACTTTCAGGTAAAGATTTGATGTTTCATATGAAAGAGAAAGAGTTAAAAATCAAATTGATACACCATGCCCTTGAATCTCTGAGGTAGAAGAATCAGAACAAGACGAAAGTACCAAAAAGGACAGCAAACAGACAGCTGAAGGAGACAGGTCATCAATGAGACCAAGTCCACCAAATCAAACATCTCAATTTTCATATATTTTAGCAACTCTGTGTTCGAATAATAACAACGACAAAGTTATGTCAAATCTTAACATATTTTAGAGTGTCAAAGAAAGAGTTGGAGGGAAGCAACTGTTTCACCTTTGTCAGATAATAAAATAAAGCTGTAACTTAATTTCCTGTAGGAAAATAGGATTTCATTCCACTCCTAATTCCCACCACCACAGTGAATCAAACACATTTTAGGCCTAAATTTATAACAACAACAAAAAAAATCTACTGCAAGTGATGAAGACCTGGAAACAACCTCTGACCAGCGATTTCACATTCACTGAATTCACAGTGTTACCTTTTCTGAAACAAGGCTCTCCTCATTTTCTACCTGTATCATTTTAAGGCCATATAGGCCAAGAGCTAGAAATGTCTCAAGTTAAAAATAGTCCTTATCTCCTTCATAAATATTAAATAAATATTAAATTGCTGTGAAGGTGGGGGAGGAAGTGTTCTTCACCAGCCACACAATCCTCCTAACCGAGAAAAAACTGCACTTATTAACAGGTGGCCATGGCAGTATGTGAGGGGAAGCAGAAGAGTAATTTTAACAATGTGCTTTTGGTATTAGTGTGTTCGGCTCATCGCATTTCTGCACTTCAGAATATCTAGAACAGAAGAGTGACTCCTAAACGCAATGTCAGTGATTGCATCGCAGCTCAGAAGAATGCAAAATTACACAAATGTGCTTTTCATAATATAGACGTCATCCCTTTTTAATAAACAGGAGACTAATAATTAACCCCTTGTGGAAAGGCACAGGAATGAGAAGGGCACATTCCTTCCAGGTGACTAAGTTACTCTTTTTCCATTTTTCCCAATAAGTTCTGTTCTGGTCAGAAAATGGCTTTGCAAGACAGGGGAACCAACTTGCTTGACAAAGAGTGAACATGAAGGGGTCCCTCCAAGGACAATCCAGCAGGGGAGGGCTTTTCACTGCAGGGACAATTTGCTCTATTTTTGGAACCTGTTTTGCCATATGGTGCTGGTCCTAAGGTCAATGATTGGACTTGATGATCTTAAAGGTCTTTTCTAACCTTAATTATTCCATATGCTGACAGCTCTCACCTCCCTCATATTCTGCTGCACTCTTGACCTTCTTTTGACACTTAGTTGCCTGCCTTCATTTTACTACTTGACTCTCACATAATTATTAAAACATATAGCAATCAACACAAAGGTTTCTTGGATTTGTTTTATGCTTCCAGACACGAAAGAAATATATCCTCCTTCCTATGTGTGCCATTTGTATAAACAAAAAATAACGTATTGAAGGGGAGTAAAGTTCAAAGTAAGCAAATTTTATTTAGTTCTGAACATGGCAACACCCAGAGTTACTCAGCTCTGATGGATAAAAAGGCTACTGAGGATGCGCCTTGTCTAAGCTCCTGTTTTCTACACAGAATATAACTTTGCAGCTATTCAAGCTTCTATTAATTTTCAGGGTTTGAGAAATATAGCTATTAAACAGCAATGCTCATGGTGTAGAAAGGATAAGTAAGACCTGAAGGTTGGTTTTGGCTAACAATAAGAGACAGGTTTGAATAGACTCTGGCAGAGGCAGTGCTCCCAATAAATTAAATGCAATGACTGGATCTCGTAGAGAGCTGCTTTTTTATAGCCAAATTGTATGCCTGGCTGGGAGGAGTGGGAAACGAGGAGAGAAAAAAAGGGGAAGCCTTTACAATTTCACTTTGCCATCATTTCCTGAGAAAACCACTGATAAATATCTCTCTCCATTTTGGCTCCAATAACGCAAGCATCAAAAGCATGTAAGGGAAATGTCTTTCTTACTTGTGTGAACACATACATACAGGAAAAATTGCCAGTGAAAGCTGTAACTTCACTTTCAGAAGCGGCAGAATATTTTCCATACAGAGCTGATGAACTGCTCGCTCCCTCAGTGTACTCAAGACTGGAAATGTCACACAGAGTGCAAACTGCTGCCAACACAAGACTTAATATCTCCAACTAAAGGACCTGAAGATTTTCTTGACCACATGAAGACATTTTCATGTGTAACAGATGCAGAGTAATTCCTCCATAAAATTAGTCACCAAATAGTCCTTCAAGTCTTGGGACAAGCTGAAAGTTCAATAAAGACTGCAGTCCCTTAAATTTACACACTTCAGCTCTGCACTTTTCCTGTGGGGAATATAAATTGAATCCAGTACTTAATACTCTGCATGCCATTCAAATTCTGTTGCAGTAATTCATTATATTAAAAAGTAATACAAACTTTAATTACTTGTTGTAAAAGTAGAGATTTAGCTAAAGCACACAGAAAATTCAATTCACACCAAAATGTCTACAATGCTCAAATTAATGTATTTGCATTCCTCACACATCATTCTCAATATCCTCTAAAATATCACTTATCTTACAACAGATATAGATTTTCTGAGTATGGGTATCAACAGACAGGGTCCCTCTTGCTTTTAGTTTTGCAGACATTACTTACCCATCCCAAATCACTAATGATTGCAGCTAAAATAAAGGGGTGCATGTGAGCAAAGGTTGCAGCACAGGACTTACAGCTGGGAAGTTTGCACCTTATAAACCTCTCATCTTCAATCCTACATTCAAAAGGTACTTATGATTTCAAAGAAATTGCAAATCAAATGATTACACGCTACAGGAAATTAGATAAAAGAGAAAGGAACCACTTCAACACCATCAAGAGATTCTATTCAGCTATTATATTAATAGTAAAAAAACATATTTTGATTGCAGGTATAAAATGACAGGTTTTAGATTCTCTTTTACTGAAGTGCACGGATCCACAAAGCATTTTCAGTCCTACAAGGTGTTTTAAAGTCTTGTAATCATTCAGCAAAGCATTTGGACAGCAGTTCTTTAATTTTAAGCAGAGTAATAACTGCACTTGTTAAAATATGTTCTAGAGCATGTAGCACCTTTCAAAATAAATTCAAGCACCAGAATTAACTGTAACTGTTGTAGTTCTGTTCCACTGAAATCAACACCAAAGCTTTTACATCTTTTAAATTCAAGTGATGGATTTATTATTCCTAAATTTAATTTCTTTGCAGAAATCTAGTGTAATCTTTATGTTAACATTCTTTTATGTAAAATGCAATGCTTTTTCAGTTCAAATCAATGCCTAGAAATATGAACCCCTGCAGATATAATGCCCTTCTTTTTGTAAGGAATCCATGTATTCCTGTCTTTTTTTTTCTCCTCTATTTTAACTAAAATTTAAAAAAAATCTGCGTGTGGAAATGTTGGAAATACCAGGACACAAAATCCAAGCATTTTTATTAGCTGTTAAGAGCACCTACCACAGCGACCACAACCACACTGCTGCACACCTGAAGCAAACTGTGGGATTATATACATAAATGGAAAAATATATATAATATATATTTATGCATCCACACTAATAAAAACAAGTCACAAGTTTTATGGGCTACTACTTCTCTCGCCACCTCTTGCCACTCATGAATGCTCTTCCAAGATATTTGGCAACGATGTTTTCCAAATTATCTTACAAAAAGCCTTTCAAATCCTATTATTTTTCTTTAAAAATTTAAATAAGATGTTATATGCAAGAGAGTATTTCAGTGATCCTCTATTAAAAAACAAAACCAAAACCAACCAATTCCAAAAAGTAAATATAATGATTAAACATCTATTCTTAGGAAATATAGGAAATACATTCACATTAAACAGAGATGGTTTTAAACATTTCTTTCTTATGAAAAACAGCACAGAAGAATGAATTCAGGAAACAATTTACCTTTCTTGTCATCGAAGTACAGCGTCTGTTGAGCTGGATTTGACCACTGGAGGGAGGTGTTATCATTTTGATCGACCCTGCAGGTCAAATTTGCTGTTCCCCCTTCAACAACTGTGACGTTCTGTGTGAGTGGGAACTGCCCTTGGCTGCCTGAGGAGGGAGGGAAGGGATGCAGAGAAGAAGAGAATAAGAGAAAAAAAAAAGAAAAATATTTCAGTTGTAGGATTGAGTTTATTGCAGCAGCTTCCCAGAGATGTCAGACCCGGAATTCAATGTGATCTAGTCTGATCAAAGAAAGGTAGTACAATAAATTTTAAACAAATTACATTTACAATGTATTCCCTGTATCTGAGAAAGAGCTAGATGAATTAAGAAATAAGGATTCCCCCCCCCCTTCCCCCCTTCTGTAAGTCATAGTATTTCATTCCAAAGAAACACTCTACAGTTTTATCTCCTCAGACATACCCAAAGACATCTCAGTGCAGGCAATATAGTTAAATCATTGCTGAAAACATCACTAAAAGCATAACATAAAAAAACCACACAGAGTTTTTAAGACAGAGGGACAGGGCAACCTTGACTCCCTGTTTCTTTTTATACATTTTAAAGGCCTCTCAGGATGATGTTTTTTGTGTCAGCTTTGGGAAGTTGTTGGAGAGCAAATGTAGTGTGAATCTGACACTTGATGCATAGTCTGTTGGGGGAATATAACCTGATCTCATACGAAAATGGAAGAGATGATGTAGTGGGACTCTTTCACATCTGTGATTCTATCCCAGAGCATTATGAATCACATTAAGTGCTTGCTGGAAAGTCACTGGGAAGATTTCCAAATGCCTCTACGCAATGCAGGAGCAGAATCAGTCAGGTTCTTGAATCACAAGGGTTTTCCATGGCACAGTTAGACTAAAGTGTTTGTGTAGTGTGAGAATTGCACACCCCTTGTCAAAGAGCACAACACCTTCTGACAAACAGGACTGCAAGAAGGGAGCACAGAAAAAACATGGAAGTCATTTTTAACATGGATAGGGGAGGAAAAAGCCTTCAGTAATAAACAACACACATCATTGAATGCATGATGGTTATCTAGGAGATATATTATTTATTTAAGGGTACAATGCAAAAGAAAGACAAGCCAATACTCTAAATGAAATACGTGCTTTTTTCTTCTCCTCCTTTTACACAGGTTCTATTAAAAGAAGCACTGAAGAGTAGGTAGAGATGCTTGCACATGAAGTACAATGCCAAGACTGACACTCAAGTGGGATGTGTCGGAAATTAAAAACCTCTCTACAGTCCTACAGGAGAGAACAGGCTCGTAGACATGTCATAAACACATCAAGGAAATAAAATATACAATATCCATTAATGATACAATGGAGAATCACAAATCCAGCATAAAACCTTCAGAGAAACATCTTATTTTAGTGTCTCTCATCAGAGTTGTTCCCAACTAAGTTAAACTGAGGCATGTCTTCTATATAAAAGCATGAGAATATGGAAATGTATTATCTAGGATACAGGTTTTCAGATGACCAGAGTACGGAAGTATTAAATAAAACAGAACAACTGAAAATTAACAACTGAATTTCTTCTATTTGGCCTACCAATATTGGTAGAAACATGATTCTAGCCAGATTTTGATTGCCCTATGTCAAATAATTCCAATGCCCTTAGACGTGGAACATAAGCACACATATCAGTGAAATAAATAAAATATTTCCATCAAAATGCAAACCTGAATAACTGGTATAATTTTTGTATAAATATCAACTACAGCTTTCTAAAGATCAAGATTTACTGTGTACTGGTATTTACTCTGAGAGGGTATTTACTATCAACAGGATAACAGATACAGTAAATAAAAAATAAGGAATACTAAAAATACCATGGCTAATTTAAATGCTGCAAATAATAAGTGCCAAAATTCTCATGACATCCTCTGTATCTGACACTTCATTAATCAAACCCTGCTTCTTGAAAACCACACATTGAGAAATACACGATGAGAGAAAAGTCATAAACAAGGATGGGAAAAAAAAAAAGAAAACAGAAAAGACTTGTCATTTCCTTCCATTTCTCCTCTTTCAATTCCAATCTGTCAGGGAACCTCAAGATATTGCATAAATTGCTTATCATTTAAATTAGAATTTTTAAAATCCAGAAAAATGCACACAGCCTGTTATTACTTCCACTAAATTACAGGCAACTTACCAGAGAAATAACCTTCTAGCGTATGAGTTGTGAATAGAAGGCTATGTGGGCTAAAACACTTTCTGCATACAAGGAGCATTAAACAGAATCCAGTGCCAGAGATTAGCACAGCGAAATCTGTCATTTACATTAAAGAATTGCAATGGGAGGTAGTTTAATAAAAAACCTGCTGTAATGATTTAGGACCCTATTAACACAGTTTAGGAGATCTCCCCATAATTACCCTGTATTCTCCATCTGATATCACGGCTCTTATCACAAAGGTGTCAGTGTACACGCAGTCTATCATTTGCTAATGACTGCTCAGCCACAGACTCATCTCTGGTCAGTAAGGAAACTCTTCTGATCATCCACATCAGTGGAAACTCTAGATGCCATAATCCAAAGAGGTCGGAAGAACTTTCTTTTCTCTGGCCAGCCTGGTGGTTGCTGATGTTTTGGAAGCAAGGATTAATTTAGCACATCAAAATAAGACTGAAACATTCATCTTATGCCTTGCCAACAGAGAATCTGTGTGGTTCTGGAGAAGATGATCAGAGCTTCACAGGAAGCTTGGAGTGCAGGAAGAGGTACGGAGAAAATGAGACACTTAATATGGAAAGCAGCCCAAGTAGAAAGAAGGGAGCCTGTGCAGGACAGAGATAAATAGATAAGGCAAGTCCAAATGAATGGATACTGCACACCTCTTAAAGAAGACAAAAATTATTAGCAAGTGATGGGAAAACTAAGAGAAAAATGTACAAGATTCACTTTACTGTTTGTATCTGCATCTAACTTGGGATACTGAATAGGAACTTTTAAGACTGGAAGGACTGAACCAGAGGAGGTTGTAAAACCCTAAATGAAACAGGTGAACACTAAAGAAAGCATCAGCATCATGCCCTTCAACACAGCAGGATGTGTCAAAGAAGTGGTTTATGCCACTAAAGAGTGCATCTGGTTCCTGAAGATCTACAGGACTTTGTGGCAGAACCTTGTTTCTGTTAATGTCCTCTGACAAAGGCATTCCACCTCGACTTAAGAAGCCCAGTGAAGGAAAATTTATGCCCCTTCAGTAACTTATTTCAGAGAGCAAGAATCATCATTGTTCAGACAAAACCACAGAATTCACTCTGAATCTGTCTCGCTTCCACTGGCTCTTAGGACGTTTGCCTCCTCTGAAGAGCCCTCTCTTATCAAATTTCTCTTGTAAGCACTTGGAGGCTGATCATATCACCCATTAACCTTCTTTCTGATAATCTAAATAAATTGAGCTCCTAAGTCTTTCTGCAGAAATCACATTTTTCTAATCCTTTAATTAGTCTGTGGCCTCTTCTCTGTGCCCTCTTCCATGTGTCCTCTTCTTTCTGAAGTGTGCAGCTCAGACCTGGAAGCCCTGCTTCAGTCAGGACTGCTGCAGTCACAGAAGGCAAAAAATACCAAGGTGATGGCACTTCTCTACCAGTTTTTTGTATTCCTGTTTGCACACCTAAACGAGGCTCCTTGGCCCCAGGGTCAGACCCAGGTGTGACTGAAGATATATCATGATGTTCGTATTTCTCCTCCTGTAGCTCTTACTTTTACACCCCTATATTTCACTGCACTGAACACAGCTTTTTAGCTAAGTTCAGCACAATTTATTTCCTACTTTACTATTAACTGAGGTGGTTGACAGGTATAATTGAAATAATGAATATAACTCAGATGATGACCACCCTAAAGACAGGGCTATCCATCCAGCTTCCTTGTTTTGCTCAAAATAAATGGTTGGGAATGACATTTCTAACCTCCACCTGCAGGTCAAGTCAATCAAATGTATCTATATCTACATCATTGATATCTATATCTATCTATATCTAATAATATCTATCCACTACAGTAAATACAATCACATTCTGTTCCACAACCAAACCTTCAGGCAGGACAAAAAATTTTACTGCCCATATGGACTCTATGGACTACACTAATAAAGAGTTTAAAAAAAAAAATAAAAAATTACTGATGGCCCACATTATTAATTCCCTTGCCTCTGAAAAGGAAAGCCCTACAAGGTTATGCAAAGGTAAGTTACAACAAGTGATAAAATCACTGCAAAAAGGTGGCTGCATTGAGACAACATTGTCATCGTGTTGTATCCCAGCCCCTCTGCTCATTTTAGAAGCTTTGTTAGCAAAATTATTTCAACTGTTTGGACTAGATGGAGCTATAGCTAAGTACATTCTAGCACAGGTTGTTTCTGCAATGCTTTGTGGAGGACCAATACTCATATCTCATTAGCCACAAGCTGCTTCCTGTCAAGAAAGGCTTTTTTTTTCCCACCCAGAAATCACGGCTAAACTGCTTTTACATTTAACCCTGATTTCTGTCTCACTATATGACAAGTCTATGTAGAATAATTATCATTATTTGGTCCAGTTTACAAACATTCATCATGTGAGTTCATGTGATGGTTTTTTGTTTATGTTTGGTTAGGTTTTGTTTTACTTTTGGCAGTTACAATGAAAGCTCTTTAATGAGTTGCAACACTTCCACTTGATGCTTAGGTGATACATTCTAATCAATTTACCCAGCTAATTATAAATGTGACTAGGTGTCTAAGCACTGGGAAGGCATAATCCTCTCTTTACTTTTGTTTTTCCAAAGGTCTCTTTTTGTAGTAAACAGTGATGTCACAAATTAAGAGCATTTCACAGTGTCAGTGCAGCAAGCTTTGCCTACTTGTGTCACTGTGCATCAGAAAGGCACAAAAATAAATGGTTTTGGATAGAGAGGGTGGGCTGGAAAAGAGGAGAGAGACAGCAGTGAGTTTTCAATGTTTTGGCACATTGGCTCTACCTTTTGAGAGCCCAGCTGCCCAGTGTCCCCATGAGCTATATTAAGTTTATCATCATATAAAAGGGAGAAAGTAAAGTCTACAGTTCTTATGGCAGAGATTTATCCTTTTCAGTCTTGCACGGAACCACAAAGCCATGGTCTTTTTATTTGATACCTCTACAAGACTGATGTCAGCCAAAACCAGATCCCATAAAAATGAAAGCCATATAAAAAGGAAATTAAAAAAACCCCCAAAAATTAAAAAAATCAACCAACCAACCAAAAAAAAAACCCAAAAAAACAAAAAACCCCCCACAACCTAAACCTTGAGTAAATTATTGTTCAAAACATTCTGCTTTTTAATTTCGATTTTAATAGGACCAGGCCCTAAAAACAAAACCAGAGTAAATATTTTGGTGAGAGGGCAAGCAGCTTACTACTTCAAATAGCAGCTGGCATCTGTAGGGAGAATACAGTAATTTTGGCCTTCTTTCTTAGTAAAGGAACAAAAACATTAGGAAAAAAAAGCCAGTATTGTGAAACATCTAATATACCGAATAATGCTCCTGGCTTTCTCACTTAATTTATATATGAAATAATGCAAACACCTCTCTGAGGAGACGAAGTGTTATTAGCTCGTCTTTATCTAATTTAAAGAGCAATGATATTGTGAACTGCATTTCAGCTGGCATGAATTGAGATCTGCATTACTGTGCAACTGTGTGCTGCTTCTAACTTTGCAATGGGAATGAATCTACTTCCTTATTTTTTCAGCATGGACACCGAATTGAAGGTTAGTGTCCTGGAAGTTTTGAAGGAAGACCCTACTAGTAAGTTGTTGCCTCTACTATTTTTTAAAATTTATTAGAACAGTCTGAAGACTGTGGTAAAACTATTGAAGACAGATTAAAAAAAGACAGTTCAACTCTTGATGCCCAACTACCTGCTTTGATTTGTTCTAAAAGACAATAGAGCAAAGTGCCTGCATGTTAAACTGCATTCATACAGCATTTTTAAAGAACAAAATAATTGTCTGAGCATTATTTAATACACAGAGTCTTTGACTGAGTAGAATCACCTTTCTGAATTTGCTGTCTTAAACAGCAATAATTTAGCCCCGTATATGGATTGTATGTACTTTTTGAGTTTATGCCCAGAGAAAATATCCTGTAAATTGTTTGCTCACTGAAGAAACGTGGTTTAAAAAAAGAAACAAACCAAACAAAACTGTGTTCTCTAATAACTGTTACATACTCCAGCAACAAAACCTCTCGCAGAGAACATTGGAATTAATGAGATCACTGCAGAAACTTACTACAGACTGACAGGTTTAGGGGAGAGAGAGAGAAGAAATAAAGCAGAGAATAACTGTTAGCCCCAGACTGTGCATGCAAGGTCATTGAGCCTTTTTAAATGTTTCAGCAGGACTAAAAGAATGCAAAGGTGAAGGACAAGAGTGCACGAGCACAGCCTCTGATTTCAGACTACAGAATTTATGTCTGACCGCAAAAATAGAGAAGGAGGAATCCTCCCTTCCTTCCTTCCTTCCCTCCCTGTGTTTCAGGTATATGTTTCCAAACCAACAGCTACCTCAAAATATAATTAATTTGGACCATATTACAGTGAAAGAGATTGCAGATATAAACTGGAAAAAAAAACCCACCAACAAACATATTGAAGTAAAATTATTCCACAATGATAAACAGGAAAAAGTATGAGAGAGACAATAGGAAAAAAAAAGTAGGCATAAACAGTGCTATTTCCTAGGAACCTTGCATAAGTGACTATTTTTTACTCTTTTCAGGCTATCACCATGATATTATTTGTTTGTGAATGGAGATGAGTATCCAGTGATTTTATTCAGTTATTATTTATTAAAAGGCGTTCTCCTCCACCACTCTAAATTCCTGACAGAAGTTACAAATCCAAACCTAATTGAAGTGAACCTCATCTTCCCACAAACGTGATAACAAACTGATGAATTTTCTAGTTCTCATAATTGTAAATACAGCTCAAAGCTCTTTTAAAGCGTTATATGCAATTCTTTGTGCCTTAACAAATTGTAAAGTCCTTTTTCTCTAAAAGCAGGACAGGATCCAATCCTAACATGGAGAGTAAGGAACTGGACAGTTGATTTTCTTTGAGGATCTGGGCCTCGTTGTCACCACATTTCTATTCCTAATCTGTAAAATGAGAATAGTTGCATTTTCTTGATTCACATCAATCCTCCAAGGAGATGCCTGCTCTGATTCCCAGATACTTCAGTAGCCCAAGCACAGCCTTTCCCACAATTCTACTCTATTTTAATGCTGGTTTGAAATACTCTGGGTAATATAAAAGCATTTGACATTAACCTTGGGGGAAAATATTTTGAAAAATAATACTTGTATTGAAAATAAGTAATGTTTAAGGAAGATGGAAATTACTAGAAATTTCAAAATAATTGAGGAAATTTTAGCTACAGGAAAAGATGGACTGATATCATTGGAAATATTAACTTCATGTAGTATTAAAAGTAAACAAATTTCTTCAGAAAAAAAAACCAAAATACTTTAGCTTTCTTTTTTCCAAATCAAACATTCCACTGAAAGGCAATTACACAAAGAAGAAAAAATATATCAGTAGATTTGATTCATTTTTCCCTTCTCATTTTTCTTCAACCCCTTCCACAACTTCCTTTCTCCCATTTGTGAAAAATCTCAAATCTATTGGAAAAAAATACTCTCTCAGGCTTTCCAGCTATCGAGTTCTATCAAAGAAAATATACTCGCATCTCTCCAGGAATACGCTTTTCCTCCTACCTTCATCCTTAAAGACAAATTACGGTATTTGAAGTCCAACATGCAGGTAACCCACCTAGAAAGGACTTTCTTATTGTATACCTATTTATCTTTGCTCTCTGTTTGGCCACTTTTTCTATCTGAGCAGAACACAACCAAGGTTTAAAATCCTTCTGCTTTTAACTTTGTCTCACCAACTTCTGAAATGTCATCCAAAGGAGAAGTTCAAAGACAGAAGAAGACACAGCTATACAAATCAGCTCCAAGTTGTGGTGTTGTTTGAATGTTTGCAACCTCAAAAAGCATTCAGAAATCCCCAGAAATGCACCATAACTGAACTGCTTATTGTTAGTTATAAACACCTATGGCAAATGCTCGCTCACCACATGGAACCTCACGACCATGGAAGCTTCAACTTTTCACTGTGCTGAGCAGCTGAGCAAGAATGAAAATGAAAACTTTTCTAGGTTTGCCTCAGTGTTTGCCCACACACTACCTTTAATTCTTGTTAAAATATATAAGTGAACACATATTTTGTATATTTTTACACATACATGCCCAAGAAGAACGGTGACAAAATTGCTACTAAACCCCAGCTTGTTTCTGTGACTTTTACTTCTTCTTACTTCAGACTATATTTCAATTAGACTAGAACTGCACATTTAAACACTGATCTTACCACCTCGGCTTTGGAAACAAGTCTGAATAAGAATCACCTGGCATTGCACTAGGACAATAAAGAAATCTTTGCTACCTGGACTTCCAACATTTTCACTGTTCAGTTTGCTTCAGGTAAAATGTCACCCTCCGAGGTAAGTGAAGAAAACAGCAAAGGTGAAAAAAACCAGATTTTGATCAGGGAGAACAGATTTTAATCTGTTCTGATTACCAGATCATTGGTGTTTTTGAGTAAAATACTCCATAGCTGAAAATAGTCCTGATAAAACTATCCTAGCAGTAAATGGGGATCAACATATGGAAGTCAGATATTTGAATTCTGCCAATGGGACAAGTTAAACATACTTCCAACAAAATCCTTTTCATAAATATAAAAATGACTGTGAAGAGTTGTGTGTGGATGTTGGCTTTTAACACACAAAAGGCAACACCGTCCTGAAGGTGGGAAATGCCTGCAGAGGGTTTGATCTGAACGGGCACTCCCTTACTGACCTTGTGCTCATCCATACCCAGACTCTTCCTGGCCAGCTGGGAACGTTCCCTGAAGAAAGCAGTTCTGATTCTCACAGAGCAGAACTCAGAACAATTAATAAAGCATTTTCCACTTGTGATCATCTGTATATTCACAAGGTTTTTGCTACTGATGATTTCACCCACCCTGTCAATATTTACCTCCTTTGATGTCTGACTCTTTTCCTTGTGCAGAGATCTCTGAAAGACAGCTCTGTTTAAGCTCGTGAAAGTTCAAGTACAAAACAACAGTTTTAAAACTGACTTTGTACTTGATGGAGTACCTTGTACTCCCCTGTTTTGGTTTACACAATAAAATAAGGCCAGGAATTTGGTCTGGAGAGTGACTGCTTTATACAATTCTAGCGCCCTTTTGAGCCTAAGTGGCACCAAACCATAAACAACAAAATTACTTAGGCCAGACTACACTTTTAGGCGTCAGAAGGCACGTTTGACCTACAGAAAGCAAAGGCAGCTTACACCAAACAAGGTTTTATATTCCACTCTGTCCTCTCCCCTTGTTGCTTCAACCCTTGCTCTTTCCCTCTGCTGCATATCCTGACAAAGAGCAGCCGAAAGAATTCCCTTCCAACAACACTATTTGTATTTCAGAAAGACAGACAAGACTTCTTCCAGTGCGACCTTGTGAGTGAAGAGAATATTTTCTCAGGTGGCTGCTTTTCGCCAAATTTCATCTGGGAACCAAGGTGGATTGCTCCCATTAGCAGATATTAGAAGATTAGGACTGGATCCCGCTATTCTTTCATGTACCTGTTTCCCTAATGAGCCTTGCACGCAGATCAGTTGTAGACGTGGCTCTAATTTTGTGCAATTTAGATATCACTCTGTGCAAAACTGCATTAGACTTCGGTGTACTTTGAAATAAAATCACTTACTCGCCTGACTTTCTTTCTTCCTCCCTGCGGCCTATGAAATATCCATTGATGTGGCAGGGCTGATCTGCAGCAGTTCTCCCTGCTGACTCGGGCCAGCAAGCTGCTCGTGAATCTAGCAGATGTTTCAGTTGTCTAGGCCAATGGAAACCTTATGGACCCTTTTTTCTTCATCTCCTCCCAGGAGCAAATGTTAGTACAGCAGATATCTGGATGTGTGCCATGGAGCAGCAGAGACAGGGAAAAGCTGCTGTGGCTTCGCTGCTGTATAATGATTGAATTTTTTTTTTTTCAGTCCTCTCTAAAAGGGTTATTTACAAATGCCACGCTCCTCATATATAGCTAAACATAAACCTGGGTTCTTTAAAACATCCATAAACTTCCCCTTTTCTGGTACTGAACCTTAGATTAATAAGCAGATATTAATTAGAAAGATACATTCATATGTTGGACTTCTATTTCCCTGCCCAATATAAATTTAGAAATCCCTAAATGCAAGTTGCATTCAGCATCATGCCCCTAACAGATTGCACAGACTGTGACAATGGGAACTGTTAAGCGGAGGTAGGTCCAAGAAAATTTAAATTCTTTAAAATTTAATTTAAAATATGGAGCTGGTGGCCCAGAGAAGCTGTGGCTACCCCATCCCTGGAAGTGTTCAAGGCCAGGCTGGATGGAGCTCTGAGCACCCTGGCCTGGTGAAAAGTGCCCCTGCCCATGGCAGGGGGTTGGAACTGCATGAACTTTAAGGTCCCTTCCAACCCAAACCATTCTGTGTTTCTGTGATTCTATGATAATTTAAAGGAAATTATATTCCTGAATTCTCTAGCTGTCCTCAAAAACTGCCTTTTGAAACATTATTTTTTCATCACTTGACCTCGCTTTCACTGTAGGTGGTAGGAACAGTCTCTTATTCAAAATCTCTAAGTTCTTATTCTAGAATCTGTTTCTTTTTTTATTGTGACCTTTGGATCCCTTTTATTTGTGAGAATTCAACATGGAGTCTGTTATTTCCAGTTGTCTACAAATAAAAAGCTTCAACCCAAACATAATATTTGCCTGAAATTCTTGCCCTTACTGATCTTAAAGATAATTGGTTTAACAACAGGGATCAACCAAAAACATTTCCCAAATTTCTTTACTTTATGCATTCATGAGACATATTTTTAGATATAAGCATTCATTATTCCTCTCTCATGAGCCAATGAAATTCTGACTCCTCAGAAAGCACAAAAAGGGACAGGACTGGGGCAGCTGTGTGAAGCCAGTGGCAGAACCAGGAACTCAGAAGCGACTTCTGAATTTCCACAAAAAGTATTAGCATTAGCTTCAGTGCCATCTGGGCTGAAATCTTTGTCTTTTGTTAACAAAAAAGCCTAATTCTGTCCAATGACAGAATAACTTTATCCATCAATTACTTTCAATTAGAAAATTGCACATTTCTTAAGAAATTTTTTTGTCTTCCTTAAAATCATATTTAGGCATGTCCTCTTGCACAAAGAATCCCTTACAGATCTGGAATGAGAATCACAGTTAAATTAACTGTATTCAAAAGGCAGAGAATCAAGTTAATCAGCTCTATATAAATATTCTCTTCGTACAGCTAAGTTCAACTTTAAAAAATATTATTTTTTATTAAAAAAGGTTCACCTAAGAGGCTACAATAACTCTATAATTGATTCAGTATAGAAAAGTTTTAGTAAATTTTATAACATGTGATACACGAGGGCTCTTTGGAATAATAGTTTTGCAAATTTTTTTTTTTTTTTTTAAATCCACTGACATGCAAGAAATCAGCAAGTAAATTGATATGTGCATTAAAGTCATTTTCTAGGTCAGTGAATCAATGTCAGTAATGGTTTACTAGATTCCCTACTCAGCTGTAAGAATATTTTAGTTGAAGCCTTTTATTTTATAATTTACTGAATTATTCGAAAGGTTATTTGGTACCTAACAGAATGTTTTCATCACTTAACTCTGCACGTGGCTGAGAAGATGCCTGCAGGACAGACAAAAATTCTGTTCCTGGTCACAGCGACATCACCTCACCTCCTGCACTTTACATAATAAATCGGTACAGACACGCTATTCTTCAGCATTAAACCCCACCATTATCTTGTCACGGCCAACAGGCAGGAGTGATAACTCTATCTTTATAACTCTGTAAGGTGACTCCCAGCTGCGGAGTGACTGTGCAGCAGACACAAAAAGGTGCGGTGCAGCTGAGGTTTGCTGGCTGGGGGACACAGATCTGTGGCAGGAGCTTTAATGTCGCTGGCGTGGGTGACAGCGCCTCAGGTGACACATCCCCACGCGGTTATCGCCTGAACCACAGCCACACTCACCTCTCCAGACCGAAACGAAGCTCTGAGCTCGCTAAAATCTTTGAGGAGTTCAGAGTTTGAGGCAGAAACACCCAGGGAAGGAACAGATGGGGCAGCCACAGGTGTGCCACTGCCCTAAACACCTTAAGGGATGAAATATTGGAAAAACTCACAAAAACACTGCCATGCAACTAGGAAAGGCAAAGAAAAGAAGGATTTCTCAGCTCGGGCTCTTGCTGGATAGCTGTCAGTTTAGCAGCTTTGCTCCATAAATGCATGCAATGTTTGTGTGGTTCTTGCAGCCTGTTCTAGGCAGTGTTAATTACATTACGACCGAGACTTGATGGGTTTCTTCATAAGAAGAAAAAGCAAGCAGAGCAAGCATGAATTAAAATGCCTCAAAGTATACTACAAATTCATTTTGAAAATGCAGGGGCTTAAAAAACATAAATCTCCCACTCAGTAAAGAATTAATTATGTGGCAGAGGAGGATGTCTGATAAAATTAAAAAAACTGATATACTAGCTTCCTTATAGAGGTTTTTTTTTTTTTTAACAGCTACAACAGCTACCCTAAACAGGGAAATATATTTCCCCATTAGGGAAATATAAATGTCAAAGACCATATTTGCATATCAGGGGACGACAGGAGAGGGGAGGAGGAGACACAAAGACTAACATCTGTTGCACAGATTGAGATAACAAGACTTTTTCTAGACAGCAGAGTGCATTTCTCAGGTGGAGAAATGAAAGAGCAATACAGGGAATGAATGTGTTTTGAGGTGGAGTAATGTAAGTTCAATGGGAGTTCCTGAACTCTGGAATTTTAAGGTACGTTTTGAAAATACACTGCATACAAGAGCTCTTGGGTTTAGGTCTTTGGAACGAGAATGAGCATAATCATTTTACTGGCTCTCAATCACAGCATGTCCAATATCTGAGTAAAATAAGTTGTTGTTTTTTTGGGTTTTTTTTCCCCCTAGCTGATATCTGTTAATTTTTTAAACCTACAGAGAAGAAAATGCAACATGAACATTTCTATGTCTTGTTGCCTGCTTACATTCAACTAATTTTTTTCTTTCTGTTTGCACAAAGCATCTCATTCTTGGCATTCTTCCACTCAGCTATCAAAATCCCTGCTTGAAATACCATATACGAGAGCAAGGCAAGAGAACTGATCCCATTCACCAAGTGCCTTTGTTTTGAGTATCAAGACTTCTGTATTGTCAAGACCGAGCTCTTGTTTATGAACACTGACAATGCAAACAAGCAAGTGCTCAGAACACAATGTGTTTTATTAATACTGTTGCTGCAGATTTTATACCCACACACATCTACATGTTTGCTGCACAGACTCCCTTGGCTGCAGCCATTATAAAGGAACTGGTTTTGCTGTGGAGTAGTTAGCTGAGAATGTAAAGACTTGAAAAAGGTTTCATTTGGAAAGGGAAGCCGATGAAATAGTGGAGATTTTCTGTGACAAAGTCATACAGTTTAAAAAGAGTGCACAAAGTTCTACGTCTCTGAGCACAGAGCACATGAAACAGCAGAAAAGGTGACTTTGCCCATGATTCAAATCGCTTCTCAGTCAATACTCAGCCTCGAGGCGTCTGTCACACTTGGACTCTTTTTTCCTTTCCGGTCTGAAGTCCAGGGCTTAGTGCTTTCTCTCAGAGCAGGCAGTGGGAAGTACCTACAGGACAAGTCCTAGAAGAGTTCATTTTCACTGTTTCACCGTTTCTGACCTAGAGCAAGCACAGCTATCTCCACACTACACCCAATTCACAGTGTAACCATCAGTTTTACTGATCTGCCTGAGTTTCTTTCACAGAACACAAACAAAAATTCATATCAACTAAATGACTGAGGTAAATTAAATTCTATCACCAGGGTATTTCTTCCATATCTCCCCTTTGGGCCAGGCAGTTATGGAATACAGATCACTGTCCTCTGCAACATCATTATATTGCTTTTTTCATCTTAATTTCAGTAGTTATGTATCCCCACTTCAAGAAGGTACAGAAAAATCCATAACAAATTCCTTCCAAACCCCTAGGAAAAGCTTAGCTTTCAAGTGCTGTTTTACTCACTTTTAGATGTTGCTCCTTCTGCTCAACTCTGAGAATCAAAGGAACAGAAAGAATGATAGCAGTGAAGACATCTTTTTTTACCATCATGCATTGTATCAAAAGCCTGAGCGAGTTCTCCTGAACACCATGGAATTACAGGCTATTACATGCACTTATACATCTTTCTTACAGCATTGGTTGGACTTTCCATTCTTCAGTTCTCCCAGAATAATATCCACTGATGAAAATGGATTTATCAACACAATAATGCTAATACGAGACAAAAGTAAGAAGTGTGGCTTGCTGTAAAACAAACCATGTCTAAAAAATTCAGGGGCATAAAAGAAAATTTGATCTTCTCAATTAATTGGACGTATCATTAAATAATGTCTAATTTAGACATCCTTCCATTCAGAATTTATACTTTCTGCCATCGAAAGCAGTTGCCTTGAAGCCTTTTGTCAAGCATGGTTCTTCTGTATGAGAGATTTGGATCAGCAAGTCTACTTTCCTCTGTCAGTGGCAGCAGAGCTTAGAATATCTCTGCTGCTTCTCCCTGGATGCTCATTTCCCTTGCCAAGTGCTGCTCCCCTCACCCTGCACCACTTCAGCTCTCAGGCTGGCCAGCCCTTGAGCTCAATCTGTGAAACAATTCGCGTTCAGCTGTCCCAGGCTGGATGGCAAACAGCTGAATCAGTGCAACCCAGGCCATGAGGACTTGGAAAAACTTTTCTGATAGCAGCTTCTAAGAAAGACAATTATTACTAAACCACATATCTGTGATTTCTTGTGTGCAAGAAATACTTATATGCAAACAGACGCTTGGAGATGAATAACAATGCAGGAGGATTACAACAGATGGGTCAAAACCCAGCCAGAGTTCTCTTAAACATTACACCAAACTCACTTACAAAACCAGCTCACAATAACATCTCAGAAAGGACGTTTACATATTTAAAAGGCTAAGAATAATTGTTTGGCTTTTAGTTAAAACATAATCCTGGCTCTGTGTTTTCACGGAAAAAAACCAAGGTAACTGTTATGGTCTCCAAACAAGTCGACATTGCAGCGTCTGTTCCACTCAAAGACTCTAACATTATTTACACTGCTTCTGGACAATTATTTTTAAATAATAAATTCACTGTAGCTAGAGCATTTCATTCCCCGTGCATGGAAACCTTCTTTTCTAGGAATACATACTGGTTCTCAGAATATGTCCTCTGTAAAAATAGCTTTTAAAGGCTTTGTGTTGGGCTAAGAGGGGAACAAAAAAACCCAAATCTAGACCCTGCTTATGTTTTCAGCAAGAACCATTTATATGCAGTTCTTGTAGACCTGCACTGGCCCATAAACAGTATTTTTGTTTTTACTGACTGTTCTTCAAAACAGGCAGAACAGCTCCATCCAAATATTCTACCAAGAAAAAAAACCCAAAACTTTAAAGCAAATGAATCTGCTCCAAGAAAGGGTGAAAATAAGGTGAGGAAACCAACAACTAAAATTATGATTTTGGATTTGCATAAATATTTCCAATGTTTTATGCAGTGACATTTGGGGAAAAAAAATATAATCCAGCAATTCTGAGACATGGAGCTTCAATTAAGAAAACAAATATAACACCAAACTACATGAAACTTGACACAGAACAGCAAGAGATAAGAACTTTCTTTTTCAGATACCAATGAAAAAGTGAAAGAAACCAAAGTGCTGCTGCACAAAAACTTTTTTGTTCCAAAAGCCACACCAAATGCACTAAGATGCAGGAAAAGCACAAAAGTTCTATCCCAGTCTATATTTCAGAACTAATACAATGACACAGAAAACTCACTTGCTTTTTGACTGCTCTAACTACTGATGTTACAAATACTCTTGCTTCAGGCCTCATATACAGAAGGCCAACATCACAGGGAAGAAAGAAGAGAAAAACAAACCAAAAAAATCAACAAAACCAGCAACCCCTCTCACTGCCCACAGCAATATCACATTTGTTTGTGCATGGGAAGTTCTGTTCCAATAGATTGGAACAAAATGTATGGCAAACACAGAGATTGCAGAAAGCCCTGAGCCTGAGACTCTGCTCACACTCTGCTCCCACCAGGCTGCTGGAAAACGCTCCTGGGCTGCCTGGGAGCACATCCCACACAGCTCCCCAGGCAGGAACAACGGCTTTGTTTGGGTCTGGAGTCAGATGTGTGGCCTGCCCTTTGAGAAATGCAGAGCTGAAATGTCCTAAGTGAAGCCCCCATGGTGGGCAAGGGTATTTCTGATTTTGCTGCCTAAAACACACTATGAAAAACTGTTCAATATAAATAAATGCCAATACAGGTATTATTGCAATAGAGAAATTAAATCAACTTTTTGGTCCAGAATTGCAGAAACCATAGACATTTAATGAAAGAGATCACATTATCTCAACTTTCAACACAGTTATACAATGAGAAGGTGACTACTCCCCCCACTGCTACAAGCAACATTTGCTAGCTCTGCCAGACAAGAAAGTTAGCCAAGAAAGTAAATTTTTCATTTTTTCTCCTTTGTACACTTCGAGATGACTCAGCCTAAAGTATTAAAATAGCAAATGGAGGTAAAAAGTAGAAAGCAGCTTTTCTAGTGTGACTGTGCTATTAAAGATGAGACAGAAAGCTATGCCCATTCTCTAAGCAAACACACTCCTAAAAAGTCAGAAAAAAACTCTTGCTAATATATGATCATACACAGATCAATGACTACGGAAGATAAGTCAAAGGGATGGCAAAAGAGTTTGTTCTACCTCATTCTCCATCTTGAATTTCTGGTGTATCTGTAAGCTTCAGTTATTATCATTAAAAATAGCCAAGAAACCACATTATGTAAAAAACCCCAACACACAAAACATTAAAGCACAACAGCCGAAAGGAAGGAGGGACCAAAATGATGCTATGCCTTGAGATGACACTACAGAAACTGAATCTGATGCAGCAAGAGCCGTAACACTGATCTAGCAGGCAGAAAAAACAAATTGAACTGCAGACAGGGAGCATATTTAAATCATTCCTTTGGGCAGACTGCAGACCTGCAAAGGACTGAAATATCAAAAAACTGGAGGAAAAAAGGCTGATGACAAGAAGCCTGAACAGGGATAAGCAACTTTTAATCGGTCTTTAACATGCCTAAGTTGACATGTATGAAAGGAGCCTAGTTTCTGAAGGGCAGTTCTTAGTATTTGCTGAAAAAATGAAAACCACTTGGAATTCCGAAATTTTGTAGCTGAAATAGCTTGGGTGTGAATGAGGCTTTTAAAAACAAAAAATTATAATAGGTCGAAGTATAGCAATCGCTGGGAAAGAAACCAACCAACCAGAGAACAGGACAGGGAAAACTGCATCAAGCAGGAGAAAATGCTTAAATGTCAAATTGATATATGTCACAGAAATGCATAAATTCTGATGAATTTCTGTTTAAAAGAACAAAAAAAATTATACTCTTTAAAATGCAGAGAGGAACAATGAGAATTTTCATTTAGAAATGCATGTTGTTATTTTGTCTTGAAGTATTGCTGGAAACGGAAAGACTATAAACCTTTTTTTTTTTATTTATTTTTACTTTGAGACCTTACTGAATTTGAAGAATGGCATGATCTCAGCGAGTTCTAGCACATTCCTTTACACCTTTATACATAGTCTCTAGCTGTATCACAGCATTAAAATAGGGATTCACAGAACACAAGGTCTATCTACATTTTCTTCCTACAGCTCATAAGAAATAACAAGAAATTCTTTAAGCAGAAAAATAGAACAGACTATACTAAGGTTTCTAAACCAATTTTCATTCTACTTCAAGTTGTGTGTGGAGGGAATTGGCTAATAAAAAGTCTTACACACAAAATCCATTACAGGAAAGCTCATTTCCCCAAAAGTGGGTCAGAAACAATTTCAACCTTGTTAACGGGATGGGGAAATGAAGACTGTTGAAACAAGCAATGCAAGAAAGAGATTTTAAAGTCTTTGTTTTGCACCCAACCCCTAAGTCGAACAAACAAATTTTAAGGGATCAAAGCTAGCCTATTATGAAGCATAAAACTATCTCTGCTGAGAACCATAAATTATGTATGGAGCAGGCATATTTACCAGTGGTGCTAGTAATGCAGAACATGTCTGAATGAGCTCTGACTGCTGAATGCCTCATGTTCTTTTATGATGAATTATGCAGGAAGCTCCACCACAACTATGCTAAGGTGCTGGAGTTCATGTACAGGAGTGCTTGAGAGCCATTGAATAAGCGTGAGACAAAAATATTACTTTTTTCCTTTTTTCCTTTTGCTCAGGACCAACGTTTCGTGAAGAGCAATTGCCACTAACACAAAAATGAATATACTGAAAAAGTCAGATAAAATTGCCTTCTCCACCTCCCTTCCTTTTGTTTTCTTCTTGCCTACCTCCCCTCACCACATCTCCCTTCTTCAAGTGATGCAGCTGCATAAAACTTTGAAGTACTGACTGCAGTGATGCACTAAATTCCATGAACAAAAAAAGGCACTTGAGAATGCAAGATCCAGCATGGTGTGCCAAGCTGAATATTTCTTCCATCATGAACAGGTAATTTTCCACCAAAAAAAAAAAAAAAACTTTCATTTCTTTCAAAAGAAGGATGGTTTGAGAACAAGTTCATTTATAGTAAAGACTCCAAAGAATCTGAAATACTAGTTGTCTACGTTTGAAAGACAGGTGCCTGCTAAGGAAGGTGGGAGCCTTCCTTAGAACAGAGAATGTGAACCCCCTTCCCTCCGAATTATTATAAATATGGAACCCAGGGCTTTTGGGCAGAGATAGGGGAAATGGAATAACAGTTCTTTACCTGTATCTACAATGAGGCAAACAATAACGACAATGGTAAAAACAAATGAACCCTAAAACGTGGTGGCAGATGTCCCTGGGCTGCCAGGCACTGTCCCGTTTAGTGCAATTCCAGTCACAGTCAGCAGGGGC
>VZRL01000719.1:3888-14405 GCA_013397895.1 Origma solitaria
TAAAATATACATAGAATATAAATATATAAATAAAACATAAATAATGTATAAATATGTGTAAATATTCTACTATGTCAATAATATAATAAATATATAAATAATAATAATTTGACATCCAAAATATTTGTTAAATTTGCCATTTTTAAAAAATCATGTATTTAAATTAAAATCCTGATTTGAAGCAAAATACCGCTCCGAAATATTTCCAAATTATTATCAAACTGCTTCTGGACCTGTTGGCGAATTGGGAAAATGTTGGGATTTTGGTAAAGGAAGAATTTTGGTTAAAGGATGATTCATGGGAATAGTTTTGATGGACGAGTCAGGAGAAATAAAAGGACTCCTTTAAATTAATAATTTCCAGCAGTAAAAACCTCCTGGTTTTTATTCCTCTTTTTCTGCTGCTATTCGAGAGTGGCTCTGTTCCTGTCCAACCCTTCCCACACAGCTCTGGAATGCTGCATTCCAGGCTTTTTCCAGGGTATTTTGGAAGCAGGGGCTGCACAGGCACTGAGCAGAATCTCCAGCTCTTGCTAAATCATGCACTAAAAAAAGGTTCATCCAAGCCGAAGCGTCGGCAAGTCACCCTTTGGAAAAATGTCCTTGGACTTCCAACCAAAGGCGTGTATATTCCTTGGAATCGGCTCCCAAATAATAACAAGGGGAGAATAAATGAGAAAAATATTAATGCGGGAATAAATGAAGGAAAAGCCGCGTGTTTCCCAAGGAACCACAACTCCTCATGGAAGCATGGTTCATGGCAGCCCTTGCTGGGAACGGGGCAGGAATTTTGCCACCAATAGTTCTTGAAACAACCCATGGGATAATGAACATTATATAATAATAAATCCATTAAAAAATAGAGGATTTTACCAAAGGAAGATTTTGGGTTTTTTCTTCAGAGAAGGGAAAACCTCGGCAGCAGGGAGATCAATCTCTCTGGGACCGATGCTCCTGAATAAATAAATTTGTACTTATTTTCCATGCAACTTTGGTTATTTGATAAGGCTATTTTGGGGTCAAAAGATATTTAAATACCTCCATCCTTCCGTGTATATTAAATGTCAATTAAATATATATATAACCCACAATACTCCCTCCCCTTCCCCCTCCCTATCAGGTTAAAACAATTCCTTAATTTGTACATTGGAGCTCTTCCCAACCGCTCGCTCCTTATCCCTCATTTTCTCCTCCTCCTGCCGCTGATTTCCTGCAGTGAAGCCCTGGAGAAGCGACTGCAGCAGAGCCCAGGAGCCGTTTCTATAGAGACAGAGCCGCTGCATCCCGCGGCAGCCCCGGGAACGGGAAAAGGGCCTGGCAGCGGGACAGTGACAGAGGGACAGTGACAGGGGGACAGTGGCAGAGGGACAGTGACAGAGGGACAGTGACAGGGGGACAGTGGCAGAGGGACAGTGACAGAGGGACAGTGACAGGGGGACAGTGGCAGAGGGACAGTGACAGAGGGACAGTGACAGGGGGACAGTGGCAGAGGGACAGTGACAGAGGGACAGTGACAGGGGGACAGTGGCAGAGGGACAGTGACAGAGGGACAGTGACAGGGGGACAGTGGCAGAGGGACAGTGACAGAGGGACAGTGACAGGGGGACAGTGGCAGAGGGACAGTGACAGAGGGACAGTGACAGGGGGACAGTGGCAGAGGGACAGTGACAGAGGGACAGTGACAGGGGGACAGTGGCAGAGGGACAGTGACAGAGGGACAGTGACAGGGGGACAGTGGCAGAGGGACAGTGACAGAGGGACAGTGACAGGGGGACAGTGGCAGAGGGACAGTGACAGAGGGACAGTGACAGGGGGACAGTGGCAGAGGGACAGTGACAGAGGGACAGTGACAGGGGGACAGTGGCAGAGGGACAGTGACAGAGGGACAGTGACAGGGGGACAGTGGCAGAGGGACAGTGACAGAGGGACAGTGACAGGGGGACAGTGGCAGAGGGACAGTGACAGAGGGACAGTGACAGGGGGACAGTGGCAGAGGGACAGTGACAGAGGGACAGTGACAGGGGGACAGTGGCAGAGGGACAGTGACAGAGGGACAGTGACAGGGGGACAGTGGCAGAGGGACAGTGACAGAGGGACAGTGACAGGGGGACAGTGGCAGAGGGACAGTGACAGAGGGACAGTGACAGGGGGACAGTGGCAGAGGGACAGTGACAGAGGGACAGTGACAGGGGGACAGTGGCAGAGGGACAGTGACAGAGGGACAGTGACAGGGGGACAGTGGCAGAGGGACAGTGACAGAGGGACAGTGACAGGGGGACAGTGGCAGAGGGACAGTGACAGAGGGACAGTGACAGGGGGACAGTGGCAGAGGGACAGTGACAGAGGGACAGTGACAGGGGGACAGTGGCAGAGGGACAGTGACAGAGGGACAGTGACAGGGGGACAGTGGCAGAGGGACAGTGACAGAGGGACAGTGACAGGGGGACAGTGGCAGAGGGACAGTGACAGCACCACCGCCAGCCCCTTCAGCCCTCACCAGCGCCGGGCTCCATTATTCCGTGATTAAACCGCTGGATCATTGCAACCCGCGGGGATTTGGGGCTTACAGGCAGCTCTAGTTAGGGAATAAATGTTTGCGGAGGGGATTTGCTGCTGGACTCCTGCTCCACCCGGCACAGACAGGCACCGTGTCCCTGCTGTCCCTCCTGCCGCTCCCCTGGCCCCTGTCCTGGCTTTTCCCTCCTGTGTCCCGCAGGACAGGAGAGGCTCCCCTGGGACACATTGGAATTTCCACCCAGGGATGGAGGGGAAGCATTTGACACTGGCTGTGGCCACTAGTGGAAAAACATTTATCCAAAAAATCATAAATTACTCCCAAAAAACCTTTATGTGGAATCCCAGACTGGTTTGGGTTGGAAGAGGCCTTAAAGCTGATCCCGTTCCAACCCGAACACCTCCCACTGTCCCAGGCTGCTCCAATCCTGTCCAGCCTGGCCTGGGACACTCCAGGGATCCAGGGGATCTCTGGCAATTCCAGCCCAGCCCTCCCCACCCTCCCAGCCAGCAATTCCCAATTCCCAAGATCCCATCCAGCCCTGCCCTCTGCCATGGGAAGCCATTCCCTGTGTGCTGTCCCTCCATGCCTTGTCCCCAGTCCCTCTGCAGCTCTCCTGGAGCCCTTCAGGCCCTGCCAGGGGCTCGCAGCTCTCCCTGGGTCCTTCCCTTCTCCAGGGAACATTCCCAGCTCCGTTCCCACAGATATCCCATGGCAAGCAGACACCTCCAGCCCCTGACTGCCCATCAGCCCGGGGCGGGGCTGCAGCTTTCCCATCCAAAATTCCTGCAATTCTCTCACGAGCCAAGGCCAGGCCACGCAAGAGGAAAGTTCTGGAGCTGCGGGGCTGTTCCCACCCTTGGCGCTGCTCTGCCTGCTCGCGGGGAAGGAGCGGCGCAGCATTCCCAGCGCCGGCGCACGGAGCGGAGCCGCTCCCGGTCCCGGCGATCCCGCGGGTTGCCATGGAAACAACCTTGGATGGGAAGGACACGTTCGGTTCCTGCGCGTTCAGCGCCGCAGCGAGCGGGGATGGTCCGCAGGGCAGGTCCGGCACGGCTGCGATCCCGGGCGGCGTTCCAGAGGGTTGGAAAGCATCTCCTCCATCACCCAGCCCTGGGGAGCTCAATGCTCCGCATTCCTGCCCCCTCCGATGTCCCTTCGGGGCTGTCCCCCCATCGCTGGGTACCCCTCCGTGCCTTCCCAGTGTTCCCAAATCCCGGCCAGCCCCGGGGAGCTCGGCTCCATCTGGCCTGGGCCGGAATGTTTAATTAACGGGAATTTTTATCCAAATCCCACACCTTGGAGCAGGCGGGCACAGAAAGGGATGGGCAGGGATGGGCACCTGCAGGACTCCGGCAGCACCAGCTGGAATCCATGGATACCACCTGGAAAAGGGCAGGGAACGTCTGCACTCGGCATTCGCAGGGCCCTTGGGCATCACTCGAAAATCCCACCGGGACAAAGTGGGACTGCTGGAGCTTCACACACTGCACTGGGACGGGCAAGAAATTGTCCCTGAGCCTCCCCTGGCCCAGCCTGAGGCCGTTCCCTCTGCTCCTGTCCCTGTTCCCTGGAGCACAGCCCGACCCTCCCGGCTGTCCCCTCCTATCGGGAGCTGTGCAGAGCCACAAGGTCCCCCTGAGCCTCCTTTGCTCCAGGCTGAGCCCTTTTGGCTGCTACAAGTATATATATATTTATTTATTTATATATTTATATATATATTTATATATCTTTATATATTTTTATATATTTACTTATTTATTTATTATTTNCTTTATTTTTGCATATATATATACACTTTTTTATATATATATACTTGGAGCAGTATATATATATACATACATACATATATATAAAGTATATATATATGTATGTATATATACTTTATTTTATTTATTTTTTTTTTAAATATCCTTAGACTTCGAAATTCTTAATAATACATTTCCCTAAAAGTTTTGGCCACTGAAAATAGAAAACCATCCAAAAACTTTTCCAGAGCTGAGTCACTTTAGAGAGAGTCTGCCCAGCACCCTCGTGCCGGGGAGGGATATTTCCGTCATTCCAAGAGTACAATTAGAGCCACCCAAAAAGGATCCCAAACAAGTCCCCAATCACGGGGCTTTGTCAGGCAAAATGTCAGGTTTTGCATCAGGACAATTGCTGGGAGATGGGATCAGTTCTCCCAGAGAAAGGTCGGAGCCTTTCTGTGATTCCCTGGAATTTTCGCATGAAGGAGCAGCTCAGCAAATCCCAGCCTGGTTTGGCTTGGGACGGACCTTAAATGCCATCAATCCCCCCCCTGCCATGACAGGGACACCTCCCCCTGTCCCAGGCTGCTCCCAGCCCTGTCCAGCCTGGCCTGGGACACTCCAGGGACCCAGGGGCAGCCACAGCTGCTCTGGGAATTCCATGCCAGGGCCTCCCCACCCTCACTGGAAAAACCTTTTTCCTCAGATCCAGCTGAAATCCCTGCTCCTTTTCCCTTGTCCTGTCCCAGCAGGCACCTCTCGGCTGCAGGGAGATGGTCACAGCCCAAAAGTGTGAGCCAGAGCCACCATTCCCCAAAGGAATCACCACCATGCACCTGCTCCTCTTCTACCCACAGGAAACAACTGTTCCCTGGCAGGTTTTATCCCAAATACCCCGATTTATGTGATATTAAAACATGGCATTGTTCATGCAGAAATGGATAAAAATGCCACCTGAAAGCTCTCTCTCTTTTTCTGAGGCCGCTGTATTTTTAAAACAATGCTTTAAAGGGAATGCTGTGAAATAACGTGGGAAGGGCTGTGAAAGGCGCCGGGCACTGCTCCAGGGTTTCACTGCTCACATTGCTCAGCCTGAACTGCCGTTCCTCCCTTGGATGCATCCATGGATCCCTGCTCTGTCCTTTCCCAGGCTGTTTGTGCGGAAAAAAGAGCTGCCCTTGGAACTGATACTCACCGTCACCATCTGCCTTTACGTCCCTGCCTTCCTCTTGCAGCACATTCCCTGAAAACCCCGCTGGAGACACCTGGAATTCATTACTGGCAGAGCCCTGGGTCACACCTGATGTGGCACTCGTGGCTCGCTCCCCCGAGAGTCCCTAATTTGTACAGCCAAGTTCCTCCTCCCGGCGCCAGCCCTCAGACTGCGGGATCATTACGGAAAGGTGTTAAAAAGCAAACCAGGAAGCAGAGAAACACTCAGCAGTCGTTAAATGAAAATGCCTTAATTAAGCAAAAGAAGGGATTATTATTAGAAACTCATTTCTTATTTATAAGCAGCAGCAGCAAATGTTAATAAGGGCAAAGTCAGCAGTTGCTTAATGAAACCCAAACCAGCTGGGGCAGAGCACGGAGTGCAAGGAAAATAAAGCTCCGGCAGCTCCTGGACAGCAGGGATTTAAAACGGGCTTGGAACGAGGAGGAGACAAAGCTGCAGAGCTCGGCAGGGTGGGATGGGCACCCGGGGAGGGCTGGGGACAGTCCCTGGGAGAGCCACGGCTGACCTCAGCGCCAGCAGCTCCAACACCACAGTCACAGAATCCTGACGCTGGAAAAGCTCTCCAGATCCTCAAACCCAACCTGTGCCCCATCCCATGCCCAGAGCACCCCGTGCCACATCCAGACAATCTCTGGGCCCCTCCAGGGATGGGACCCCAACCCCCCCAGCAGCCAGGGCGGGGCAGGGGCGCAGAGACAGCTCACTGCCACCAGGGCCGATTGTCCCAGCTTGGAGCAGGGATGGCAATTATCTGCTTGACCACAAAATTACAGCCTGTTAGGGATCATTTGATAATTACAAGATTACCCAGAGCTCTGCATACAGCGAGAGCTCGTCTCGCACATGCTGAGGGCTGAGGTTCATTAGCTGGAACGGGCTGCTCTTCACCTCAAGGATAATGGCCCCATACATCCACGAAAAATCCCCGTTTCCTCTCCGGGGCCCATTACCTGCATTTTGTGATGGAAAAGCGCCTCTGGCAGGGCTGAATAACAGCAGAGCACAGCTCGGGGCTCCAGCCCAGCCCCTCCAGGCTGCGGGGAGCCTCCCAGCCCCGGGTTTGTCCCTGGCTCCCTACAAACAGCGGTGCCACCTTCGGGAATCTCAGAGCCCAGGAGGGGCAGGGAGGGATGGGGATGGGGACGGGGATGGGGATCCATGGGATGGGATGGGAAGGGGATGGGATGGGGATCCAAGGGATGGGATGGGATCTATGGGATGGGATCNGATGGGAACAGGGATGAGGATGGGATGGGAATGAGATGGGATCCATGGGATGGGATGGGATGAGGATGAGGTGGGATGGAGATGGGATCCATGGGATGGGGATGGGATGGGGATGGGGATGGGAAGCTGCTCTGGGCCCGGCTGGGCTGCTCGAGCTGCTGGGAGCTGTTTCAGCAGTGTGTGGAGCACTTTGGGGCTCTGAGGTTCCCCACTGCTGGTACAGACTCCAAGATCTCCTGAAATTCCTGAAGGGTTTGGGTGGGAAGAGACCTTAAATCCCATCCACTGTCCCTCCACGCCTGCCATGAGCAGAGACACCTTCCACTGTCCCAGGCTGCTCCAGCCTGACCTTGGACATTTCCAGGGATCCAGGGGCAGCCACAGCTTCTCTGGGAATCTGTGCCAGGGCCTCCCCACCCTCACAGGGAACGAATTCTTCCCAATTTTTTCTTTATCCAAACCCAAAGACACTGTTCTTGTAAGGGCACCTTAAGATTCAGGGAGAATTGTAAATCCTGCTCCAGAAATAGAAAAAATCCCTCCCTAATTCTCATTTTATATTCAGGAAAATCATTCCAGGTGTGTATCGATCTCTCATGAGCTGCAAAGGGTTAAATGTTTTAATCACAGTCCAAATACCTCGTGGAGTCCTAGAAATCCTAACTGGTGCAGCACACAGGCTGGAAAGCTTTGGATTTCCATGGAGATGGAGGAGGAGGGCTCTTCTCTTTGTTTTCCAAGCCTGCACAATGTCCAAAGCATTTATTCCCACTCCCAGGGCTCGTTCCTCTCCATGGAAATGCAGCCTCCAGTCCATGCCTGCTCCTGCTCCCCTTCCCACCCACCCTTCATCCCAGAGCAGCTCAGGGGAGCAGGGCAGAGCTCGGCCGAGCAGGGAAACACTCCTGGGGAATCAGCAGAGCCCTGGGACGTGCCTCTGGAGAGCTCCCCAGGCTGCAGGTGCATGGTGGGGCTGGGCAGAAGGATCCCAACCCAAACAATCGGAGCTGGAGCAGCAGCACCAGCTCGGGACACAGCTCCAGCCCCAGCTGCAGCGCAGGAGCTCCGAGCATCCCACGGGATCGGAGTCTGCTTCAGCACACCGAGGCTCCTCCAGCCTCGAGAGTGTTTGGGCTCTTACAGCAGCCTGCTAATTGTGTTTGCCACTTGTACCTGGGAACTGCAGCAAATATTCCAGGGAAGCCGGCTTGGGTTGGAATGCTTCCACAGGCTACAAAATCACGAGGTTCTGCCATTTTTTAGGAGCTGTGTGTGTGAGGGAGGATCTGTCAGCACACGGTGGGGAGGCTGTAGGGACAGAAACATTCATCTGTCCCAGAGGCTGGAAATGCTCACGGCTTTGGGGTTATTCCCTTCACAGCCCTTGCCTGCTTCTCCTTCTCTATCCCGAACAGCTGGGAGCCCTATCCCAACCCAGGGGGTGGCTGCACCAAAACCTGACACATTCCATGCTAAAGATGGAAAAGGGACAGAGCTGAGCTCAGGATGCACAGTTCCGAGCCAGGCAATGGGGAAAGCCAGCCAAGCTTCCAGAAGGTTCCTGCAATGCATTCCTGACTCCAGGCAGGAGCTGACAGCCCTGAGCCTGCGGCAGATCCTGCAGCCACTGTGCCCCTGGGGCCGAAGGGCACCAGGAGAACCTCCTGGCACAGGTGCCCAGAGCAGCCGTGGCTGCCCCTGGATCCCTGGCAGTGTCCCTGGACAGGATTGGAGCAGCCTGGGACAGTGGGAGGTGTCCCTGCCATGGCAGGAGGAGGAATGGAGGAGTTTCAAGGTCCCTCCCTACCCAAAGCCTCTGATACCTGAACACACTAAAATGAAACATTCCATGGAATCACTGAGGTTGGAAAAGCCCTCCAAGAGTGAGCCCAATCCTTTCTCCAGCACTGCAGGTCCAACTCCAGCCCCTATCCCCCCCAACCTTCCAACCTGAGGGGTCAGAGCATCATGAGCAGCCTTAACCCAGAGCTCCAGTTACACTCAAGACAACACAAATCCCTAAAAACACCTTTTTGCTGCACAGGGACCACCAGGAGCCAACCCAGCCCAGCTCCAAAGCCATGCCAAGGACAACCAACCCCACCCCAGGCACCCAAAGCCCTTCCCAAAATCCCACTGCCACCTCCCTGCATCCCACAGGCGCCCCACACCTACCTGCATCCCACAGCAGCAGCAAGGACGATTCCTGCAGGGAGCCCACCCATCCATCCATCCCAAACTGCTCCTTCCAGGGCAGCTCCTGGCTGGGCCTGACCCGGAGCAGGGCGGGGTGCTCCTAATTAGCATTCCCGCTAATTAGCTGATGAGCTGTAACCCTTTCATGGCCTCCCAGGAGGAGCTTGGGGCCATTCTCTTGTTGCAGCCCCGACACCTCTGCCCCCAGCCAGGTGTCCCAGCATCCCGAGAGCTTTTCCATCCCAGCCTGAGGGAAATCGTGCCAGGAGCCTGGCACACACACATTCCATCCAAAAAGATGGAAAATGGGCTCCAGCAGGAGGTGGGAAGAGATGCTGGAGTGTTTTCTGGCTGGAGAGGCAGGGCCAGACCCCAGTGCAGGGACTGCCCCGGTGACAGGGGACTGTCCCCATTCCTGGAGGATTCCTGAGCCATGGACATGTGGCACTTGGGGACACGGAGAGTCTGGGTTCGAGGTGTGCACGAGCAGCCTGGGAACGTCTCTGCACTCAGAGCGTTCCAGAACAAATCATCCCTCTTGGAATTCATCACCGCCACTCAGACTCTGGGAATCACAGAAGGTTTTGGGTTGGGAAGGACCTTAAAAATGCCGTTCCTGCTTTCTTGCGTCGAGGAGAAGCCCTGGAATACCTCTCCTGCTGCTGTGGGAAGTTGATTTATGAATTACAGCTTTGAACTCAGACAGGGAAGGGGTTCGCAGTTTTCCTGCCATCCTTTTCCTGCTGGGCCATAACTTAGTTCTACTCCATAAAACATTCCTGAGTGACTCAGCTGCTCAGTTCCCACCCTTCTCTTCCCAATCCCTCAGTCTGGGCACACAAATTAAACAACTTTCTGAGCAATCCTTTACAGCTGACAACTTATTAATTAAACACATTCTTGTTTCCAAGTGCAGTTCCTGTTCTCCAGGGAAAACAGGCTGGGATAGGGCTGGCAGGAGAAAATCCAAGCCCTAAGAAGTGCTAAACCACGAACTTCTGAAAGATCTAAATACCATTAGGTATTTATAACTCTTTCGCTCATTATCTATGGATGAGCATAAAAGGTTTTTACCTTCGCGGAGGGGCTTTGCATGTGGATGAATCATGGAAAAAGGAATGAAGTCCTGTTCCCTGAGGAAAGCCAATGCCCGCTGGAGAGCAGCACTCCGAGTGCCTTTCTGTGTAGGGCTGGCGTGACGTGTTCCTTCATTCATAATGCAGATCATTCCCACTCTAAATATATCCCTGTTCCTCCGGAGCTGCGGAGCTCAGCCCCGCGAGCCGAGCGCGTTCGGGACGGGATCCGACACCTCCCGCGGGATTGGGATCCAGGGATCCAGCCCGGCTCGGGGGCTCCATGCTGGATTCTCCTGGAGCTGCAGCGCCCTGGGCTGGGCTGGGGGTCATGGGGTCTGGGATTGGGATACAGAGGGTCCCACGGGACACCCTTCATCCATCCGGGGCACAGAGGGGAAGGAGGTGAGGGAGAGCCTTGGGGATCCTATCCCATCCCATCCCATCCCATGGATCCCGTCCCGTCCCATCCCATCCCATCCCATCCCATCCCATCCCATCCCATCCCATCCCGTCCC
>VZRL01000719.1:14416-30166 GCA_013397895.1 Origma solitaria
ATGGATCCCATCCCATCCCATCCCATCCCATCCCATCCCATCCCATCCCATCCCATCCCTGCTGCTGCATTCCACCTCTTCCACGCCTGGGGTGCAGCTGCAGGATTTAAGGCAACTTTTGCAATCGTATCCCAGACTGGATTGGGTTGGAAAGGACCTTAAAGCCAATCCCATTCCACCCCCTCCATGGGCAGGGAAGGGAACCTTCCAGCCATGGGTGAAGGCACCTTCAATGGGGCTTTTTCTGCCCCTTTAATGATGGCTGATGGTTACACTCAGTGGTCTCGAGGGTCCTCTCCAACCTTCTCCTCACTTCCCGCAGGGCTGGCTGTGTCCCTGCCGAGGGCTGTGCTTTCTGCTGGGAATGGAATTTGGGATGTTCTGGAGCTTTGTTTGAGTCTCCCCGTTTCCGTTTCAAGAGTGGGTTCCAGTGAGTGCACATTTGAATGGAATCCCAGAATGGTTTGGGTTGGAAAAGCTCTCTGAGATCGAGTCCAGCCTCTCCCAGCAGTGCCAAGGCCACCACTGCCCCACGTCCCCAAGTGCCACATCCGCAGGGTTTGACATCCCTGCAGGGATGGGGACTGCACCCCTGCCCTGGGCAGGGCCAGGGCTGGACAGCGTTTCCATGGAGGAATTTCCCCAGTATCCCACCCGAACCTGCCCTGGTGCAACTTGGGACCATTCCCTCTTTTTCCGTCCCTGTTCCCTGGGCAGAGCCGATCCCCACGTGGCTGCAGCCTCCCCAACAAACCAGGAGGGCTTTGACCTCACCATCTTCACGGCTGGATTGGCAATGTTCTCCCTGCTCTCCGTGTTCCAGGAACTGCAGGACATGCTTCACATCCCCATCGCTGACTCATGGAAGCCTAGGAATAAAATCGCAATTTTTATTCCCAAAAATCCAGCGTGCTCCTCCCCCTGCTCGCAAGCTGCCCAACTCCTGCTCCGCTGCTCTCCTGTTTGGCAGATGATTTTGTTGATCTCTTGGGTTGGAATTCCAGCACATGGGGGTTTTTACGCTGGGGGGGAGCTAATTATTCAACTATTTAATTATTTAAATAAAATTAAACTCCTTATTAAATTATAATATTATAATATTATATTATAATATACAATAGATATTTAATATAATATATAATATATAAAATAACAATGTTATCATATTATAATAATATTATAATATTATAAAATTATATAATTAAATGTTATTGTTAATTATTTAATATTTAAAAATATTTTCAAATATTTCCTCCTTGAAGCACCAGTTGGGATTGGTTTAGGAACGTTTCCTCTCGCAATGGGGGAGCTGAGAAGATCCCAATCCTATTTAACCCAAGAACACCTTGTTCCTGTTTATCACAAAGCCTGGCATTAACCAGGTGATGGATGAGCACATTCCTCTGCTCCTTGGGAATATGTGCAGGGAATGTTTGGATAATTACCTGTGGTGAGAGAAGACCCTCCTGAGCTCTGGTTTAAATGAGCTGCGGGACTGGAATCGTTCTCTCTTTTATTAAACTCCTGACACAGCCCATATTTCACTGCTCCATTAGCCCTGGACCTCTGCAAGGCTTGTGTGGAACCTGTGACTCCGAGGGCTGCAGAAGAGGAACATCCTGCGTGGAGCATCCCCTGCCAGGAGGGGCTGGCTGGGGCTTCGGAATGCTCCAGCCGTTTCCTTCCAAAAAGTGGGAATTACGGAGCCCAGCTTCCCCAGGGGGCTGTGCACAGTCATTCCAACCTCACCATGGAGTCCACGTGCCATCCATCCCACAGGAAAACCATTCCCCAATTTCAGAGGCTGAGGGAGGACGGCTTTTCCGAAGGGAATGGACCCCCAGGGCACCAGGTTCCCCCTTCGTTCCATTTCCTCCAGCCTCAACGTCCTTTTCCAGGGGAAGGAAATCAGCTGCAGTGGATGATTTACTCCTCCTCCTTCTCTTAAAGTGTTTCCTGAGATTTCAAGAAATTTAGGAGAGAAAGTGATTAAAAATGGGGAAAAGGTTGTTCAAGGTGTTGTTCTCAGTCCCCAGCTGGATTCAATGGTCAGTCCCACCAAAACCTAAAATGAGCAGTGGAAATTCCAGCCTTACACATTCCATGGAATCCTAAAACCTCAGGATGGGCTGGACTGGGACACCTTCACCTATCCCAGGGTGCTCCAGGCCCCATCCAACCTGGCCACAGACACTTCCAGAGATGGGGAACCCTCCCCAGTCCTATAAAAAGTGAATATCCATAACTTAAACATTGGAGTTTCCTCTTCAGCCTCATGGTGGATCAGTGAAACAGCAGCAGGCGTGGCCTGGGCTCCCTTTGGTGAGCAGCAGGGGCACAGAAAGCACAGAAAGCACAGAAAGCACATTTTCCTGGCATGGGGATCCATGTTTCCCCACCCAGCAGCACTCCCTGCAGTCACTGGGATCTGTTTCCCAAGCAGGATCACCCTGGACAATCCCATCACCATTCCATGGGGCGTCCGTAATGCCAGAGCAGAGAGCCAAGGCCAGACCCCAAATGTCAACAGGCCTGGCGCTAACCCCAGCCCCGAAATTCCTGGAGAGAGCAATGAGAAGCCTCATTTTTCTCGGGAAAAAGCAGATCCAGGCTGTTTCCCTTTAACCAAACCCCCTGGCCCTGGAGTGCAGCCAAGGCAGAGGATCTGCTGCCAGCAGCGACAGCAAGGCACAGGCTGGGGCTGTGCCTTCCAATCTGGAGACGACACCAATTAGCATTCCAAATTACGCTAACAAGGCAATCAATAGCATTTCTCCAAGGAAAAGCAATAATCAATCAAAATCCCAATAAAAGAGAGATTGCTCTGCTGAAAAACAGTGAAATTTTATATTCAATTGGATAGGTTTGTACCATTGCTGAGGGGATTGGAGCATCTCCTGAAAGAAGCCAGGCTGGGAGAGCTGGGAATGTTCCTGGAGAAGGGAAGGACCCAGGGAGAGCTGCGAGCCCCTGGCAGGGCCTGAAGGGCTCCAGGAGAGCTGCAGAGGGACTGGGGACAAGGCATGGAGGGACAGCACACAGGGAATGGCTTCCCAGAGGGCAGGGCTGGATGGGATTTGGGAATTGGGAATTGCTGCTGGGAGGGTGGGGAGGGCTGGGCTGGAATTGCCAGAGATCCCCTGGATCCCTGGAGTGTCCCAGGCCAGGCTGGACAGGATTGGAGCAGCCTGGGACAGTGGGAGCTGTCCCTGCCATGGCAGGGGTGGCACTGGATGGGTTTAACATCCCTTCCCCCACCAACAATTCCAGCTGTTCATTCCATACAATACTGGATGGTTTGTCTCTCCCTCCCTGGGGAGCAATTCCTAGGATTCCCTACAATATTCCCATAAATCCCTCCCCGTGCAGCAGCCTGGGGCTGGAGCAGATCCTCTCGTGCAACAGGAGGGAGGGAATTATCTCCGCATGGAAAACGCTGGTCCCAAAGTCAGCCAAGCACCAGCTGCTCTGAGAGCCTGGAGGCTAAAAAAAGCTCCATGGCAAGGAAACAGCAAAGGGAGGAACAAAATAAATCCAAGAGATTTATGGAAAATACAAAGTAATAGAAGGGAGTCAATATTGCAAAGACAGACAGCTGCTCCCAGTGATTTGTGGGCACAGATCCCAGCTTGGGATGGACATCTCCCATCATGAATCTCCAGTCAATATCCGCAGGCTGGGTATTGATTAGGGCTCAGCAGCTAATTAGGGCAATTTGCTTTGCTGGGCTGCGAGCAGGATCCAGGGTCCCACACTCCATCCTAGGATGGGTTGGGTGGGATTTTGGGAATTGGGAATTGCTGGCTGGGAGGGTGGGGAGGGGCTGGGCTGGAATTGCCAGAGATCCCCTGGATCCCTGGAGTGTCCCAGGCCAGGCTGGACAGGATTGGAGCAGCCTGGGACAGTGGGAGGAGTCCCTGCCATGGAATGGGATGAGCTTTGAAGTCCTTTCCAACCCAACCCATCCTCCCGGGTTGCCCCTGCACTCTCTCGACAGCTCCTGTTGGAAAAGGAGCCTCCCCAGGAATGATTCCTGCTGGAGCTGAGGTGTCTCCACCCCAGCCACTGCCTTAGCTGTTATTTCCCTAATTACAGTGATTTTCTCTTCCCGTGGCCAAGCACTCCAGACAGGAGGAGCAGCAGCACAGCACGGGGTGTTCCAGGGCTGGCTGCCCTCTGCCTGCTCCCACCCTCCTCCTCTTCCCTGTCCCGAGCTTTGGAACACATTTTCCTTGAGGAAAACCATATTCCCATATGGTTGAGAGCATGTGGAAGCTCTCAATTAGGATTTCCCTTCAATTCACAGTCCAGGCTGCAGCTTTTGTTCCCAAAGCTGAGCTGTTGGTGTCACTGGAATGAGCCTTCCCAGGGTCAGCAAGAAGGGATAGATTCCACTTTTTACGGAGTGAAGGCAGAGCAGGGAGGTGTTCAATGCCTGCATTTCCATCCAGCTGTTCTCATTTCCACAGGGATTATTTTCAGGTAAGGCCAAGAACACACAGGCCCAGCCATGGCCTCTTCAAACTAGAATTATGGGATGGGTTGGGTGGGAAGGGACCTTAAATCCCATCCCATTCCACCCCTGCCATCGCAGGGACACCTTTCATTATCCCCAGGGTGGTCCAAGCCCTGTCCAGCCTGGCCTGGGACACTTCCAGGGATGGGACAGAAAACCTGGAATTTTCTGTGTAATAAACAGTCCGGCTAAGGAACAGCCTTCCACTGTCACTAAATCCTTCAGGTGGCTGGAGGAAAATGGGAAAGGATAAATCCGGCAGAACCCCCTCCCTGAAAGGTCACAATTCCTGGGGTGTTCGCCGGAAGGGAAGGGAAAAAAAGCTGGTTTTGTTCTTCCTGGTGGTGCCACCCTGCTGGAGGAGCAGCTGACCGCAAGTCATCGGCACAGCTATTTCTGGGCTGCAGTGAAACATCGGCAGAGTGGGAAGGCACGAAAGCAGCACCATCTGCCACACTCGTGGCACAGAAATAGAGCCGGAGCTGCCGCCCCCTTCGTCCTTCCCACAGAACCTGGGATTCAGGGGGAATTTCTAGAGGAGCTGAAGGCCCTGCTGGTGTGGATGTCCCAGCCCTGGGAGGGTTCCAGGCAAGGATGGACAGCTTGGACTGACCTGGGGTGGTGGAGGTGTCCCTGCCATGGGATTGGGATGGGCTTTAGGCTCCCTACAGCCCAGAGTGGGGCCCTGTGCAATCCCTGCTCCAGCTCCAAGAAAATCCATGTTCAGCACATTTGGAAGGTTATTTTGGGTACAGGCAGATGAAATCCATCAGTGTTCCTCACTATAGGAACACTATATTTGGCCAACTACAACACTGCAAAATAGACTCAAATCCCAGCATTTTGGAGTTTGGTTTTGTTTTTTTTTTTTGGCTCGAGCTGCTGGCTCTGCTTCCCCGCCCCTCCCAGGCACAGGGATGGCTGCGAATCCTTGTTCCCAGTGGGAAAGGACTGAGCAGCCCCATCCGTGGGCCTGTCCCAGCTTCCACAGCCCAAAGCACTGCCAGTGGCTGGGTGTCTTTGGGAAACCAAATCCCGACATTTTTCCGTCACAGATTGCTCTGAATGCCAGCGAGGTGGGGCCGTGCCCTGGAGTGGGGAAATTTGGGATGGGATTGTGCCACGAACTGGGTGCTGCTCTCCAGGAATTCTGTTTTCCTATTAAAAATCAACACCTTAAATGTGGTTTAGAGCAAAGGAGAAACCTTGAAATGACCTCTGAGACCAGGGCAGCTTCCAAGGGAAAGCTCCTGGTTCTGGCGTGAAGGGGCTGGAGAGCTCCTTGGAGAGGGGAGGGAGCTGTGCCAGCCCCCAGCACCTCTGGATTGCCCTGGGAAGGGGTCTGGATTACCCAGGAAGGTGGTCCGGATTGCCCTGAGAAGGGAGTCCAGATTCCCCAGGGAAGGGGGTCTGGATTGCCCTGGGAAGGGATCTGGATTCTCCAGGGAATGGGGTCTGGGAGCCAGAGCAGCCTTCCGTGGGGGCTGGGCTCGAGGGCAGAGGAGGCAAAGACTCCAATCCCCATCAAATTCTTTGGAGAGTCTCTTGGGAAGGCACTCGGGATTCGGGAAAGCAGAGCTGGGGCTGAGGGTCAGCAGCTGACGGAGGAGTTGATCCCATGGCTGTTCCCACCCTGGGACACAGATCCCACATGGAAGCAACGACCCCAAAGACATCAAATCTCCTGCTGGAGCTCCTGCCAGGCCTTTGGGATGATCCCAACTCCCTGTCCCTCAGCACCTCTGCCGTGCCCCATCCCTGGCACCGCTGCCCTGGGAGCTGCTGTCCCTGGATAAGGATCCAGAAATAGCCAAGCAGCAGAGCACGTGAGAGCACAAACCCTCTGAGAACGGCTCTCGAGCGGCTCTGATAAGGCCTGGCCACACGGGAGCTGCCAGGAGACACAGAGCCTGCTGGAATTCCATCAAAAAACGAAGGAAAAACTCACCTTTACATGGGATGGGTCAAACACTCCACAGCCACAGCCCACCCTCAGGAACAAGGCACTTCCAGGGGGATATTTGTTCTGGGTGATGCCTTATGCCCACCTTGTTTCTGCCTTCAGCTGCCAGTGCCAGCTGCTCTGGGAATGGGGTGACATTCCCGGGGTTTGTTTCTGTGCCTCCTGAAGGGCACAACTGCTTTGGAATGTCAAAGCAAAACGGAACATTAGGCATTACCTGGGGGTAAATGTGGCCTCCAGCCCTCAGGCAGGTCCTGGGGAGAGCAGAGAGCCTTGCTGGGGCCAGACCTACCTGGAGTCAGCAGAAACGGAAAGGCAAATGTGGTTTGCAGAGAACAAAAATTGTCTTTGCTTTTTATAAAATCCGGAATCACAGTCTGGTTTTGTTGGAAGTGACCTTCAAGATCATCCCGTCCCATCCCAATCCATCCCATTCCATGGCAGGGACACCTCCCACTGTCCCAGGCTGCTCCAATCCTGTCCAGCCTGGCCTGGGACACTCCAGGGATCCAGGGGATCTCTGGCAATTCCAGCCCAGCCCCTCCCCACCCTCCCAGGCAGCAATTCCCAATTCCCAACATCCCATCCATCCCTGCCCTCTGCCATGGGAAGCCATTCCCTGTGTCCTGTCCCTCCATGCCTTGTCCCCAGTCCCTCTGCAGCTCTCCTGGAGCCCTTCAGGCCCTCCCTGGAGAACCAAAATCCCATTTTTAGGTCATGTGAAGACCCAGAGGGAGGAATGTGCCATTTTTATGTTGTTCCACCTGAAGCAGTCGAACCCTCGGCTCCGACCATGACAAATGTTCATCATGCCAAGGAATTCCCAACCAGGACCAAGTTCCCAAGACGTGGAGCTGGCCCAGCATTCCCAGCTCTGTTACCCCCTGGAACTCCTGCCTCACCCACCCCAGGAGAACCCCAGCCCCACATCCAGCCTGCACAGACCCTCCGGAAGGGCTGGGTACAGCCAGGAGATTCTCACAAGGGTTGGGACAATTTCTGAGTCCCTGTCCCCTTCAGCCAAAACCCAAAGGCCAGGAGAGGTGACCCCGCAGTGGCCAAGCACTGCCAGGGCTGTGTGCCCTGGGAGCCCCTGGCCACCCCCGGTGCCGAGAAGGGCAGGCACAGGGACAACAGCAGAGCCTGGAACTGCAGCCGGTGCCAAGGCCTGGCAGGACCAGGATAACTTCAGCTTGGCATTTCTCCATCTGCTCTGACCCCTCAGTGTGCTCTGCCTGTATAAATCCCAATCTGTTTGATATAAAAATGTCTGTGGGCAGCTCCACGGCTGGGAATTGCCCAGCCCAGGCCCTACAGCCGAGCACAGCCTGGCACGGGGTGGGTCCTGCCACGTTCCCAATCCCATTTCCCACCCCACAGGGTCCACGGCAGCCGTGCCAGCCCCGGGAGTGCCCAGAGGTCACCCCACAAGGACACGGCGCTGGCCCCCAGCCAGGGACAGCTCTGCCACCCCGTCCCCTTGACGTGTCTCATTTCTGACCTTTGCGCCGTTATCTGCTCCAGTCCTTAGCCAAAGCCTTCCCCAAACACCTTCCGGAGTTCCAGAATGTTAAAGGCTGCTGGAATTTGTTCTGTGACGTCATGGGCTGCTGGAATCGCTGCCATCCAGGACTGTTTGCCACGTTCCTCCAGGCAGGGTTTGAAGCATCACTGGCACAAGGCACTCGCGGTGCTGCTGGTTGAGAGGGACATCAAGGGACAAGGGACAGCGATGTCCCTGTTGAGGCACAGTGCATCGTTTTGGGAATTATGGAAATCCTGGATGAAAAAACAGGGGAAAAACTCAATTTCTAGCACCGGGTGATCCGAGAGGCTCCCAAAGACCAACAGAACGAATCCAAGCACCAAAGAGTTACAGGAGAGCATGGAATGGTTTGGGCTGGAAGGGACATTAAGGATTATCCAGTGCCACCCCTGGGACACCTTCCACTGTCCCAGGCTGCTCCAAACCCTGTCCAGCCTGGCCTTGAGCACTCCAGGGATCCAGAGACAGCAACAGTTTCCCTGGGAATTCCATCCCAAGGCCAGGAATTCCCAATTCCCAGTATCCCATCCATCCCTGCCCTCTGGCAGTTTTAAGCCGTTATCCCTTGTCCTATTCCCACAAGAAATAATGAGGATAAAAGAATCGCTTCCCAGGCTCGGGGCTCATGGCTGGGATTAGAGCTCCCCTTAGCGGGATGCAGGCAGGGGACACCCTGGAGTCACCGTCCAGCCTGGCCTTGGACGCTTTCGGGGATGGCACAGCCACAGCTCATGGTCCATGGAAGCTCCCGGTGGGAATGTCCTGCGGAGCTCATCCCGAGCGAGCCCTGGAGATTCCTGCTGGGAGACACGAGATCCTGGGGGGAAAAGAGCCAATATTGCAAAGAGGCATGGAAGAAAATCTCTGTGGGAGGCAGCAGCAATGCTGGGGGCTGCTCCCGGCTGGATCCCCGGGAATGGAGCTTGGAATCCGTGCAGAGGCAGCTCCACACAAAACATGGTGCAAGGAAACCAGGGAAAAGCCTTGGGGAGCCAAGTTGCTGGGTGCTCCAAGTGCAGCTGTTCTGCTCTGGGTGAATAATGGCTCCAGGTTGTGCCAGGGAGGTTTAGGGTGGGTATTAGGAAAAAGAATTTCCTGGAAGGGGTGATCCAGTCCTGGCAGAGCTGCCCAGGGCACTGGGGAGCCCCCACCCCTGGAAATATCCCAAGAATATGTGGATGTGGCTCCTGGGGCCATGAAGCAGCGGTGAACATGGTGGTGGCTGTTGGACTTGATGGCCTTAAAAGTCTTTTCCAACCCTAACAATTCCCTGATCTTATAATGCAACATTTTCCAAGGAAGCCTCCAACAAGGAATTTGTCCCAACTCTGCTCATGTTTCTTGTGCTCCTCTGAGCAAATCTATCCATTCCTGGGCTGGAATAACCCCAAAAAGTGAGTTTTCCTATAAAACAGGTGCACAAAAATGGTGCAAGGGCAGAACAAAACCTAGTTTGTGTCTCCTCATCCCTGTCCCATCCCTGCTCCTCAGGAGCACTCCTGGGATCGCTGTCAGCATGGACAAAGCCAATTCCAGAGCCAATTCCCATCCCTGCTCCTCAGGAGCACTCCTGGGATCACTGTCAGCACGGACAAAGCTCAATCCAGAGCCAATTCCCATCCCTGCTCCTCAGAAACACTCCTGGGATTGCTGCCAGCATGGACAAAGCCAATTCCAGAGCTTTGTCGCTTTTTTGGATGAGGCAATGCGATTCCAGTGGGCTGGGGGCGGTGGGTGAGCTCCACCCCCAGTGCCCCTCAGTGCTGTTCCCCTTATCCCCATCCAACACCATTCCCATGGATTGGGAATCCTTTTTGGCCTCTGCCAGGCAGCTCCCGCAGGCCTCATCCCAGTTCTGTGCTCTCCTACAGCTCCTGGGAACCCATGGGCACAGATCCCTTGCGCTCTAAAGTCAACTCCTGCCCTCATTCCAAAGGGAATGCTGCGTTTCCTCACCTGCTCATCCCATTTACACACCTGAACTCCAGCCCTCAGCGATTCCAGCCTTGGAATTCCAGCTGGGAGCTCAGCATCCTGTCCCTGCCAGTCTTGGTGACAATTTCTCGGACACCCGTTTGAATTCTGGCTGAAATGTTCTTCTAATTGAGCAGAAGGTGCAGTGAGAACACAGCAGGATGGGGAGGATAAAGGAGAGGAGGGAATTTAGGGCAGGAAGGAGGAATGTCCCGGCTAATCCCAAATGGAAGGATGTCCCTGCCCGTGGCAGGGCTGGGATGAACTTCAGTGTCCCTTCCAACCCAAACTGTTCTGGGATTCCATAATTTTCTCCTGCAACTGATTTTTTTACTCTAAGGAAAGCCAATGGACAGCTTGGGAAGAATCCATGAGTGGCTGGACACAGCTGGAGCCAGTCCCATCTTTGAAAGCATTTCCTCTTATTTTATCCCCAAAACACTTTAAGACTCCCCACAACTCACTAAATGAGACTAAAAAGTTTTCCAGACAATGCCTGGGAGATGATCAAATTCCAGCAGAAGAAAATATTTTCTCCCATGAACAAATATTGAAATTTGTTTGAAATCCACCATTTCCATGACGATGCCATTTGAGTTAATTACTTTACTGTAAATGTACCTCTTAAATAATTGCTAAACCTCAAGAAATGCTTTCAATAATTGACGGAGTTTTCAGAGGGAAAAATGGTGTTATTAAATCCAAATTAAATGCACATTTGAGACACTTCAGTAGAGTGCTGCCAGAGCAAAGCTTTCCATGCTGAATGAGGAATAACTTTGGGAATTGACGGCAGGAAACCATCGCTCTGCAGCCAGCCACGAGCACCTCCTTCCCAGTTTTTCCCAATTCCCACAGCTATCAGAGCATTTGGATGAGTACCCCGGAGGTTTGGGAGCAGTTCCAGGGGTGGATATTCTGGGATGTTCAGCACCGTCTCAGGGGGTTAAACCCAGCCCTGGGTGATGAGGAGGGGCTGGGCTGGGTTTTTAGGGATTGGTTCCATCCCGAACTGACAGAAATTTGGGAGAGCTCGTTGTCCCACCAAGGGGAGGCTGCTCCAGGTCCGCTGGGGCTGAGGAGTCCCTGGGTGGGCTCCACTTCCCGGGAAACCAGGGGCCCCCAGAGCCTGGGGATGCTCTGGGCCAGCCCCGTGCCTCCTCCCAGCTGGATCCCCAAGTTTCCCAGAGGAATCCCTGCTTTGGGAAACCTTTAAGCTGTAACTCAGCTCACCTGAGGCAGAACAGCAATTTCCTCCCTGCTGCCATCCCATCTTTCTCCCGCCCTGACGGGCAGAGTTAATCCTGGAGAGCTCTTCCTCGCTGGCCTCAGCCTTTCAGGTCCAGGAGTTTCTCTCCAAAGGAGCCTCATCCCTTCGGGAACTCCCCAAACCCACTCCAAGCCCCCTCCAAACCAATGTTCATTAAACCCCAAACCCACTCCCATCACCCTTCAAACCAGCCTTAACCAAACCCCAAACCCACTCCCATCACCCTCCAAACCAGTGTTCATCAATCCCCAAACCCACTCCCAGCCCCCCCAAACCAGCTTTAACCAAACCCTGAACGCACTCCAAACCAGCTTTAACCAAACCCCGAACCCACTCCCAGCCCCCCAAACAAGTGTCCATCTAACCCCAAACCCACTCCCAGACCCTCCAAACCACTGTTCATTAAAGCCCAAACACACTCCCAGACCCTCCAAACCAGAGTTCATCAAACCCTAAACCCACTCCCAGCACTCTCCGAACCAGCTTTCATCAAACCCCAAAACTCCAAACTCCAAACCCATTCCAAACCAGCTTTAGCCAAACCCCAAACCCACTCCCAGCCCCCCCAAACCAGTGTTCATTAAACCCCAAACCAGCTTTAACCAAACCCCAAACCAGCTTTAACCAAATCTCAAACCCACTCCCAGCCCCCCCAAACCAGCGTTCATTAAACCCCAAACCAGCTTTAACCAAACCCACTGCCAGGCCCCCCCCGAACCAGCCTTAATTAACCTGCTCGTTATCAGAGGTGGAATATTTAATTCCAGACCGAACACGGGCAGCAGCACTAGAGGGAGGCATTTGCCCACGTTCGTGGCATTCGGAGCCGCTGGAAAACAGCAAAACCCAGCCGCAAAAAGGGTCCCCGTGCCATCAAACTCCGCTAATCAGCGGCAATTAATGAGCGCGCTGCGGCTCGGTGTAATCAGTGCCATCAGCGCCCGTGACAGAGGCTCCGAGCTGCGGATAATGAGCGGAGATTTCGCTGAATTCCATTATTCCACGGGCGGAAAGCGCCGGTGGCTCCCGGAGCTGGGCGTTTCCAGCTTTATTCTAAAGGGAAGAAAAAGTTCCGAGCAGCAGCACCCCATAAACACAGGGCTTTCGATCGGAATTTCGGAGCTGCAGGGATCCACTGCAGGCGTTAATTAATTAATTAATTAATGAGAGGCGTTAATTACGTCACTACGAGATAGCGATCGGTGACAGCGACTCGGGCGCGGCCAACACTTGACACTTCTGATGGGGAGGAGAAAGGCTTTGGAGGCCTCTTCCCACAGCTCGGAGAAAATCCCAAAATTCTGTGGAGCCGGGAGGGGAAAGGTCCGCAGCTTGGTCCTGCCCAAGCCTGTGGCGCAGCGCAGGTTTCTCCCAGCTCCAGAAAATTAGGAAAAAGTTGGAAAAGAATTTTAAAAATATCTCGATTAATTACAGACATTTCTAGTCAAGCAGCAGCGGGTGATGAGCTCTGCAGGGAGGAGGGATGGAGGTGGGGATGAGCTGAGATCCCATGGCTGTATCCCATATCCAACATCCCATATCCAGCATCCTGTATCCCATAGCCAACATCCCATATCCCACATCCAACATCCCATATCCCATATCCAACATCCCATACTCAACATCCCATACTCATCATCCCATATCCCATATCCAACATCCCAAATCCCACATCCCACATCCCATATCCCATATCTGACATCTCATATCCAACATCCAACATCCCATATCCAACATCCCATATCCAACATCCAGCATCCCATATCCAACATCCCATATCCCATATCCAACACTTCATATCCCATATCCAATATCCAACATCCCATGTCCAACATCCCATATCCAGCATCCAACATCCCACATCCCATATCCAACATCCCATATCCAACATCCCCTATCCCATATCCCACGTCCCATATTCAACATCCCACATCCCCTATCCCATATCTCACATCCCATAGCCCATATCCAACATCCCATACCCCACATCCCATATCCAACATCCCATATCCCATATCTCGCATCCCCTATCCCATATCCCACATCCCACATCCCATACCCAACATCCCATATCCCATATCTCACATCCCCTATCCCATATCCAACATCCCCTATCCCATATCCCACACCCCCTATCCCATATCCCACATCCCCATCCCCTCTCCCCGCACCCAGCCCGTTCCCGGGCCGGTGGCTAGATGGAGCTGCAGCTCCAGGAATGCGCAGCGCTCCCTCCAGCCCGAGCTGTCCTCAGGATCGCTTTATGGAAATAAATGGAGGCAAGGAGGGAATATCATTCCAGGGCGAGAGCAGGGGGTGCACGGAGAAGTTCAACAGCGCTTTCCTCCGTGCCGGGCAGTGCTGGGCAGGAGCCGCTCCCTGTCCCGGGGAACTCCATCAGATCCCACCTGGATCACGGCTCCGGAGCTCCGCGGGCCTGCGGAGGGAGGATGAGGCTCTGGAATTGGGAGCTGCTGGACTCACGCTGGCCACAAGCCCAGGGGTGTGTCACTGAGGCACCTGGGAATGTGTTAAAACCAGCCTGGGAATCGGGCTGGGAAAGCAGCAGCCAGCACCCGAGGAATATCCAACGGAATGGGGCCATGGAGTCTCCGACTGACCCTGCATGCCATGTGGGAAAAAGTCTGGAAAAAGAACAGCTCCTGGGGTGGGACGGAGAGGTGACGCGAAAGTGGGGATTCTGCTGGGCACGGCAGGACAGCGGGAAGGGAGAGGGGCGGGTATCCCGGGATAAGGGCGGATATCCCAGGATAGGGATGGATATCCATGGGAAATGCCCACAGCGACCCTCCCCAGCACACCCTGACCCCGTGCCCCTGATCCCGGTGCTGGGCCTCACACAGATCCCAAAGGAAGGAATTACAGATCCGGCTCTCCGAGCACTGGGCACACGGAATTCCCTGGAGCTGCTGCCCTGGGACCCCAGACAGGACCATCGACAGCTGATGTCCAACACAGAGAGGCTGCGAGGGGGGAAACTCGGCTCTAGAGATCCCAGGAATCAGTAAATTCATAAATCCCCAGCAATCAGTAAATTCACAAATCCCCCGGAATCCGTAAATTCACAGATTCTCTGGGATAGATGGGATATTGGGAAGGAATTGTTCCCTGGCACAGGTGCCCAGAGCAGCTGTGGCTGCCCCTGGATCCCTGGCAGTGTCCCTGGACAGGGTTGGAGCAGCCTGGGACAGTGGGAGGTGTCCCTGCCATGGCAGGGGCGGATGGGATGGTCCTTCCTGTCCCTTCCACCCCAAAACCAGTCTGGGATTCTGTGATCCTTCATCCACCAGGTTCCCGCTCTCCCAGGAAGCAGCACCTCTGGAGTCCTTCATTAAATAATAAAAAATAACAATACAAACTCTGGCTCTTCCCTCCTCCTCTGAACCAGCTAAAAATATCTCTGGACCTCCCCAAACCCCCTGGGATGGATTCAGAGAGCCCAGGATTTATTCCTGCCAGGAATACCCTTCTAAAGATCAGTGCCATGCACTCGGCTGGTGCTGCCCTGCAGGAGAGCTGCAGGACACGGGGCGTATGCAGCTCCCACTTCCCTTCTGGGAGCATCATTCCCACAATTTCCACTGCCGGAGCTCGGCAGCAGCACATGGACACACACAGGCAGCAGGAATTCCGAGGCAGCTCGGGAGCTGGCAGTATTTACAGCACTCGTCAGATTTTTAATTATTATTTTTTAAATGGATCATTTTTTCCCAACAGCAAATGCCATCTGGGTGGGATAAAAATGCACTGTAAGGACCTGCTGATTTTTGTTGCTCTTTCTGACAAAAGCCAGGCAGATTTCCCAGGAAAAACCTCCAAGCTGCCCAGCTCTGCCCCCAAATCCTGGAGCATCCATGGATGTGTGTCCAGGCCCAAAATGTGCAGGCAGAGGGAAACAACACCAAAAAACCCAAAATTTCCCTGTTTCCTCCATATGGAAAAGTGTTTGGATGCAAAACCCTTCCCGAGATCGAAGACATATTTCTGATGGAATATTTGCTTCAGATGCTACAGATTTAGGCAAAAAAAAAAAAACCCAAACAAACTCACACGAAAAAACCCCCAAATTAACAAATCTAGAGCTATTTTTTCAGATTTTCAAGGCATTTGAGTATCACAAGTTCTACTAAAAATGGGAATTGAAAAAATGACTGAAAGCTTGGAGCTCCAGCCGATGGTCTGGGAGCTCAGCTCCCAAAATCCACCCCAGAATAAGGAGATGGTTGGCCCTGGAAGTCTGGGATGTCCAAGATCCCAAAGGTTCACTTTGGGAATATCCCTCTGGAATTTGCTGACTCAGGGATGGGTGTGAATGGTCCTCCTCACCAGAGGGACAGGAGCTTCCCCACCTACCAAAGGAGGTCATTCCTGACTTTCTGGAAGGCTCTGTGCAGCCTGGATGTTTTCTCACCAAATTTTTAGCACCGAGTGGGAGCAAATTAAAAAAAAAAAAAAAAAAA
>VZRL01000719.1:30171-44115 GCA_013397895.1 Origma solitaria
AATCCACAAAAAAAAAAAAAAAAGAAAAAAAAAGGGTGAAATCATAAAATTTAAGGCAATTAAAAAAATAATTAGGAACTTAAAGCGAAGTTGCGCAGCACTGCAGCTCAGGGATCGCTAGCCTGCTGTTCCTTGTTCCCGTGGCAGTTCCTTCCCTCCAGCCCCGAGTAACTCTGCGCACCCAGGGGTGGGAGCATCCCCCGAATCCCACCCAGCCCATCGTTATCCCAGCCCCGGAATCACCGCTCCCACCGCCCGGCCCCCGAGGGCACCACCTTCCCCCGGGCACGGCCTCTTCCCCCGCCGGGACCCCCCAAAAGCACTTTTGAACAACTTTGCTCCGGGGGGTTTGTGTTCAAGCGGGGCCGGGGCCGTTTCTGGGGCCCGTCCGGGGCTCTGGGGACCCCGGGCGGGCAGCACTAGGTGGCATTGTCACACCGAGGCTGCCCGGCCCCGAATTAGCGACAATTATCCCCGTGCCGCCGCCGCCGAGCCGGCTCGTCCAGCCCGCGGGATAAATTCTATAGGGTGCCTGCCTCAGCCGGGGCTGTTCCTTCGCAGGCTCTCCCTTCCCAGCTTTCACCTCAATCTGTCATCCAGATTTGACACTGCCTCGTTCCAACAGTGCTCAGGAGTGACATGTATATAATGTGGAATATTGTGCACATTTACAGCCAGCGTTTTTGCCCCTTCAAACATTGCTCATTGCTGGGTTCTGGCAGTCGCCGTGCTGGAAAGAAAATAAAATTAACGGGGATAAAAAAAACCAAAAACCAAGAAAAAACCAAACACTCAAACCCACCGCAACAGAGGGCTCTTTTCTGATCGTCTGAAAGCGGAACTTTGGTTTGGGTGCTGGACGGAGCGGGGTTGGATTTTAGGGGTTCGGGGCTCGGGATTGTCCGGCAGCTCGGGGCTAATTAAAGAGGAGCTGCACGGCACTCCCCGAGCTGGCTGCTTTATTATTCTCTTCCATTAACACTCTGCATTATAAATCAAATTAACTGGCATTTCTATTACAAAAAAAAAAAAGGAATCCTTTCAGAAGAGCGCCCAGCGCGGCGTGGCTGAGCCCCTTTTCCCGGGGAGGATAAATCCCAGCGCAGCTTTGTTCCCAGCGCTGCCTCCATGATCCCTGTCCCTGCCCTCTCGGTCAGTGATCCCATGGAGAACAACAAAACAAAAAGTCCCAGTGACGTTGGGTTGAGCCCCGCGCTGATCCCAGCGGGAATTCGGCACCTATTCCTCCCTGCCCGAGCGGACACGGGGAAAACACACAAATATTGGTGCGCCCCCAATCCTCCCTCCGGCCCCAGTCTGGGCTTTTCACAGGAATTTAAAATCGAGCTCTGTCCGCTCTCGCCCCATTCCGGAGCCGCTCGGTCCCATTCCCGTTTTCCCTCAGGCTGGGGTGGGTTTTAATGCTTGTCCCCATCCCCCTTGGTGTGTTCGGGGCTGGAATTTGGGATTGGGTCCCGCGGCAGCGATGCTTCAAGCTAGCAAACAGGAGCACGGCCAGGGGACGGCGCGGAGTTAAACCTGCGGAATAAACTTTGCGATGATGGAGCTGGAGTGGGGAGAGAGAAATTCCTGGTCAGGGCTCTTCCCGGCGAGGAAAACCCGGGCTAGAGCCGAGCTCCTGGCACAGGGAGCACATCCAGCCCGGATCCGGGTGGAATTATCGCAGGGAAAAGCCCGTAAAGCTCAGATTTGTTGTCACTATCTGAGAGTGAAAGCCAGCAGAAGGAGATTGTCACCGAGCTAACAACGGCACTTTCCAGGAGAAATAAAGGTCCCTCTTGCAGGGATTTTTCTGCTGGGAATGTCCCTCCAGAGCTCGGCACGGTGAGGGAGATTTTAAACTGAAATCTATTCACAAATTCCTTCTTTTAATCCTTATTTTTAATACTCAAAAAGATCAAGATGCTCGGGCTGGGGCTGGCCCAGCTCCTCCGTGGGGTTTGAAGCAGAGCCACGGGCACGGCGCTGCTGCCGCTGGATTTCTCCGGGAATAATAAATCTGGGAACTCCTCGCCATCCCTCACTGCTCCCTGGACCTGCCCTGGGCTCCATTTACATAAAAACTTGCGATCCAGCCACGAGCTGGGGATTGTTGCTTTCTGTTCGAAAGGATCCTCGAGGATTTAACCCCTGGCTGTGCAATAAAGCCTGGGTGGAACTTTTCCCCTCTCTCCAACACCGCTGCCGTTCTCCCTGCAGGAAAAATGATCCAACGCCTTTAAAATCACCCCAGCCTTGCTCTTTAAAATCAGTCTGAAGCGCTCGAGGGAAATGAAAAATAAACAACCTCTCTGGGAGTGACTGTGCCAGGCCAGGGCTTTTCCCGTGGGATCGCAATCCCAGCCTGCCACAATCGAAGGCTCGGGAATCACAACAACCTCGAACAGCTCCGAAGGTGCCGAGCAGCTCCTCCTGCTCCCGCTCCAGCACGCCCTTCCCAAATGGCTGATTTTCAGGGGAATTACAGCGGCTGGGACTATTATTAGCCGGGCACGTGTCTCTCCCGGCTCGCCAGAGCTTTCCCGGGAGCCGAGGGAGGGGAGAAGGGAGCGGGAGCGGCTCAGCAGGGCTCCAGGCCCCGGGGATGGGGCTGGATCCAGCACGGCCATCCTGGAAATCGGGAAAAGGGGAGGGAGGAAAGGATCCTGCACAGGATTTATTTATGGCTTTTCCTGGTCAGAGCACAAATGAATCAGCTCTGACTCCGTGAGCTCCAGGAAATGCTGCACATCCAAGTTTTCCTTCGGAGTGCAGTGTCAGGCAGGGGCACTTCATCCACTGCGGTTTAGCTCTGGATAATCCCGAGCTGAGCTCAGACTCTCTCAAATTATTTATTTTTCCTTCCACACCTGCCCTGGGCTGCAGGGAAGGGAAAGCCATGGATGGATTGATCCCAGCTGAGCTGGGCAGGGAATTACAGTCATGGGAAGCATGGAGGGACTCTCTGGCAGCTCTCTGCTTTCCATCAGAAACTTTGTTCTGCTGAAAAATACTAGTGGGGGTTCCGGGAGGGATGGAGGGAGGGAATGGGGGATTGCACACGGAAATCCTCACTCAGGAAAAGTCAAAGTTCTGCTCCTTGAGAACTTCCCAAAATTGGCCTTTTAATGGAGAAGCTTTAAATTGTCAAAGACTCCCTCACAACACAAATCCCTGAGCTGGGATCCTCCAAAATCAAACCCCGAAGGAGGCTGGGAGTGACCCTCTATGGAGATGGCAATTCCTTATTTCAGGAGTGGCCTTAGGGGTAGCTCCCAAAATCCCCAGATCCAATCTCCCCTCTAGATCAGATCGTTAATTATTCCTACAGATGCCAATTATGAAGTCCCAGCACCCTTCCCGTGCTCCAGGGACCTCTGTTTGGGTACCCCTTGCAGAGAGGATGGACAGAGCCACGGCAGAGGTTTTCCCACAGCAATAAATACATCTGGAATATCCACGGAATATTCATGGAATATCCACGGAATATTCATGGAATATCCACGGACTATCCATGGATTATCCACGGATTATCCGTGTCTTGCCGCGGGCAGCGCATCCCCAGATCCAAGCACGAGTTCCAGTGAAATGAGGATTTTTTCCAGGGCCTCTGCACTCCAGGAATGAGGATCCAGGGAGGATCCAGGGAGCATACCCCCCTCGCCCGTGGCAGCCCCGGCGGAGCGCCCTGCGATCACCATGGTAACCGCGAGCCAATTACAGCAATTAACATTCCCGCGGAGTTGGCCCCGGCAGCGGCACCGCGCTCCTGCTTTATTCCCTGATTTATCCTCCCGAGGGGTCTCCGGCACCCGCAGCCATCACCGAGCCCGGCATGCTCCCCAATGGGTGCGGGGATGATCCCAAATGGACATGAGGGTGTTCCCAAATGGACACAGGGGTGATCCCAAATGGGTGCGGGGATGACCCCAAATGGGCACAGGGATGTTCCCAAAGGGGTGCAGGGATGATCCCAAATGGACATGAGGGTGTTCCCAAATGGGTGCAGGGATGACCCCAAATGGATGCAGGGATGATCCCAAATGCACATGAGGACATTCCCAAACGGACACAGGGATGTTCCCAAATGGACATGAGGATGTTCCCAAATGGGCGCAGGGATGTTCCCAAATGGACATGAGGGTGTTCCCAAATGGACACAGGGATGATCCCAAATGGACCCAGGGGTGTTCCCAATTTTTCCTGCAATATTTACTAGTGGTATCAAGACATTGAGGTTCCATGTTTGACCCCATTTTCTGCCACCAGAATGCATTAGAAATGGGGATAAAACAGAAAATTCAGGGACTGACTGTGGAAATCCCAACAACAATATCCTTTAGGAATCATGGACGTAAACACAAAATCATGCCATGATCCAAAACGCTTTGAAACAAAACCCCAGAGCAAGCAGGGCAGGAACTCAGCCCAATTGCCCTGAAAAGCTCATTCCCCTGCCCCAAGGAGCTCTCTGTGGGGGAAGCCAAGCGAGGTCACTGTGGCTGCACTGCATCGCTGAGCACGAGCCACAGCCACATGGAAAGTGAGCAAATCCCGACAATTCCTGCTGCTCCCAGCGATTCCCGGAATCCTTGAGCTGCTCCAGGCACCACCAAGGATCGGCAGCACACACAGCAAAGGCTCACCTGGCTCAGGTGTCACCACAAGGATTAATTAAAATATCAAATTTAATTAATTGAAATGTCAGCCCTGTTCTGTCCTCATCACATTCCCAACACCGATCCCGGATAAGGCCAGGGGTTGTCCAGGTGTGCATCAGCACATCTGGAATTGGGCATTGCCGGTGGAATCCCTCCTTCAAACCCTACAGATGCAGGAGGATGATGCCAGAAAAAGAGTTGGAATGATTAAGTTAATTTTTTAGGGGGAAAAAGCCCCAAACAAAATATTCACAACTAAAATGTTTTAATCTAATGAATAAATTAATCCCAACCCCGCAGGGGCTCAGCACAGCCGTGTGGGGAAATGGGGATTTCCCCACATGGATTTCCATGGGGAAAACAAATTATTTCCATGGGGAAATCACCCCAAATGTGCCCACCCGGCGCAGGTGACACAACTCCTGAAACCCAGAGAAATCAGCCCCAAAAGAGCAGGAAAATGAGCAGGGAAAGGATCAGCAAACTTCAGGATTGACCCTAAAGATCCCCTCATCCCACGGGGATGATGATGACAAATCCCACATCACCTGTCCCAGGCAGATTCCAGGAGCTGGGAGTGCTTCCCACTCCTTTTCCTCATCACCGCCACCCCGACAGCCTCTGAGACAGGAGCTCCATGTCCAGCACCAGCCGGGAGCAGGGAATGCTGGTGGGAGCAGGGAATGCTGGTGGAAATGGAGCAGGGAATGCTAGTGGAACGGCATTTCAGGGATTCCCAAGACTAATTTGTTCCCACTAAATTCCAGCCTTTCACCCCAAAATACAAAATATAAAAATACAAAATACAAATAAAAAATCCCAGCTCCCATTCAGTGTTTCACAGTGAATTCCAGGCCCGAGCTCGCTCTGCCCGCAGCCGGAGGATGGGTTATTATTTATTTATTGGTTTATTTTAAATAAACCTTCCCTGCCAACTCGTTTGAAGTTCCTGAGCCTGGTTTTGGTTTTCTCTGAGCCCGGCACTGCGGAAGTGCCAAAGGAACAGCCTCGGTCAGACCCGAGCCCTCAGCTGAAGGGCTGGAGTGAAGTCAGCTGCAGCTTTGGAGCTCCATCTCAAGTTCAACCACAGTCAAGGAGAAATTATAGAAACAAAAAACTCCAAAACCTCAAAAAACCCAACCAACAAACCAACCAACCAACAACAACAAAAAAAACCAACCAAAAAAACACCTCAAAATGCCAAAAACAAACAAAAAACCAAACAAAAAACCCACCCAAAACAAAACAAAAAACCAACAAACGAAACAACCAATCAAACAAAAAAGCCCCCAAAACAAAATTTAAGAAAACCACCAAACCAACCAAGCAAAAAAACCCCCAAACCCCAAAAACAAACAAAAACCCACCCAAAACAAAACAACAACAAAACCCCCCCAAAAAACCCAACAACAACAAAAAAACAAAAAAAACCCAAAAAAACCCCCGAAAAAACCAAACCCAAAAAACCCCAAAACCACTGAGAACCCAAGAAAAACAAAATCCAACAAATGAAACTCCTATTTCTTTACCTTAATAAAAATGTGGAATTTCTGCATTACTTGGTTACTCTGTAACTTACTTTGGGCACTAATTAAATATCGAAAATCACCCAACCTCTGGAGAGCTCTGCGGCCGTAGCAGGGCTCCAGGCACCATGGACTCACAGCCCTGTCCATGCTCGGGGTCTGAGCCTTCCACGTGCACTCAGTTTGTGCTTTTGAGACAAATTAAACCTCACTAAAAATCAAATTTCTATGAGCTGTTTCCCTTCAGAGAGTAAATCACTGCAAGGCACAGCTGCCACTAACACCAGGAGGATTCCCAAAGAGCAGAGCTCCAAACCAACAGCTCTGAAGTCATTCCCAGGCCCTTTTCCACCCTCAAACCCAGCTCAGGAATGCGTTAAACACCAAGGGCACAACTCCCAGCAAATTCCCTGCCTGGGAATATCCCAAAGCTCCCCTGGGGAAGGTCAGCTCATTCCCGGCCCCCCACAACCACCCCAGGAACAAAACCTAGGCTGTACCTCCCATCCAGCGCCGGGACGAGCCCCAGGAGAGGGAGCAGTGCTGGGAGCAGCCGGGATCCTAAATCCTGGATCCAGAACATTCCCTGGGCAGCTCGAGCTCCAGGGCACAGCCCAGCCCTGGTTGGGCTCTGAGCTGAGCCAGCCCCACCTCGGGATGGGCAGCAGCTGCCGCTGGGCTGGGAGCGATGGGGAGGCACCAGGAGCAGCTGGGGAGCAGAGACCCTCAGGGCTGGGATCTGATCTGTTCCTGGGGATTCCTCAGCTGCAGGAAGTTTTGGGTTCACAGGAGGAGCCAGAGACCCTCAGGGCTGGGATTTGAGCTGTTCCTGGGGATTCCTCAGCTGCAGGAAGTTTTGGGTTACAGGAGGAGCCAGAGATCCTCAGGACAGGGATCTGATCTCCCATTCCTGGGAATGCCTTATAGGAGGGTTTTGGTTTACAGAAGGAGTTGGAGAGCCTCACTGCCAGGATTTGATCTCTGGGGAATTCCTGGGGATTCCTTACAGGAAGTTTTGGTTTATAGGTCCAACACAATGCCCATCCAATACAAACTCTGCTAAACCCATCTTAAAATGCTTTAAAAAATTTATAGGGATAAGAACCACAGAATCCTGAAGTGGTTTGGGTTGGAAGGGCCTTAAAGCCCATCCCATCCCATCCCATCCCATCCCAGGACTGGGACATCTCCCACTATCCCAAGTTGCCCCAAGCCCTATCCCGCCTGGCCTCGGACACTTCCAGGGATGGGAGGACATAGGGAACAGCATTTTTGGTTGGATTTTTTCTGACTACAGCTGTGATGAACATTCCCGAGCTCCTGAGAATAGGAAAATTGTTCCCAGAAATTGTCAGGTCACGATAAAAGTCTCTTTGGAGGCAGCATCGTGGCCAGGACACCCCAGGGACACCGCAGGGACACCCCAGGGACACTGCAGGGACACCCCAGGGACACCGCAGGGACACCGCAGGGACACCCCAGGGACACCCCAGGCCCCGCGGGGGGCACCGCTGGGGTCCAGCAGTGCTGGGGCAGCTGCAGGATGGGATGTGAGCCCGGCAGAGCAGATTCTCCCAGCCCAGGGCTGCCTCAGAGCCCTCCCGAGCGCAGCCTCGCCGCTCCCAGCAGCTCTGCCCAGCCCCGGCAGGATCTGTGCGGAAACGCACGGAAGCATCCCGGAGCGAGAGCAGAGTGCCAGCGCTGCTCACCCGCACGTGCCAAGGCCGCAGCCTCAGCCCGCTGACGCTCCCGAGGATGATGAGCATCTGCTCCATCCCACGGAGGCTCAGCTCGTCACGTCACGGCAGCTCTGTGCTCGCTGCTGACAGGGCTGGCAGCGCCGGGCTGCGAGCAGGAGCCGCGCAGAAAACCCAACGCCCTGGAGCTGCAGCATCCCGAACCGCGGTAAGGAGCCAAGGGCCGGGAACCGCGGCTCCAGCACTGCTTCCCTGAAAAAAAACACAACACTTTCCCTAAAAAATGTGGGAAAATTTCATTTTTCAAATTTCATTTTGGAAGTCCATTTCACCGAAGGAAATGAACTCGGCCTAAAAGCAAAACCAAAAAGATGCGACTACAAGGAGAAACGGACTTAGCCTCGAAATTAAACTTGCCCTAAAAAATACATCTCAGCTAAAAAATTTACTCACCCTAGAAATGAAGCTTACCCTAAAAAAGTAACTTGCCCCCAAAATTTAATTTATCCTCAAAAATTAAATTTATCCAAAAAATTAAGCTTACACTAAAAAATACCCTAAAAAATAAATTTGCCCTAAAAACTCAACTTGCCCTAAAAATCCCCTGAAAATGAACTTACCCTAAAAAAAGGTGGAGTCGAGTGCAAGCTGTGCCTGATACCCACCTTGTCCCCAGCCCAGAGCTCTGAGCGTCACATCCAGGAATTCCCTGGACACCTCCAGGGGTGGGGACTCCACCATTCCCTGGGCAATCCCATGGCCTAACCTCCCTTTCCCCAGGGAAATTCCTGCTGATGTCCAACCTGAGCCTCCCCTGGTGCAGAAGATTCATCCCTTCCCTCCAAATACAAAGAAAAAGAAAAGCAGCAGAGAAGACTCCTCCTTTTCCAGAAAAGCAGGATGAGACATCCTTGGAGTGCCCCAAACACTTCATATCATCCCTTTCCAGCCGAATTCCTGGTGCTCCACTGGGAAATTGTTTTGCTCCTGTTCCTCCAGGATTGTTCCAATGACATTGATATTTTTGGCATTGATAACAAAGTCAGCTTTGCATATCTCACTATTATAATTATTATTATTTTGATTATGGTGATGATGACGACGATGATAATGATAATAATAATAATTTGCACCAAAAGGATGACAACATGAATGATCTGAAGGCTTCCCCCAGATGTTTCCTGCTGCTCCTCTCCCAGGCTGGGCAGCAGGAACCATGGAAGTGCCCACCCGGAGAAATCCCCTCCTCCATCCGTTCCCTTCAGCAGCACCTTCCCCGCAGGATCTCTCATTTTGGAGCTCTGTCCCATGGAAATGCTGCAGGAAAAACGGATCCATGGCCTCTCCAGCTCTCCAGAGGTGCTGGTGGTGCCACCGGCACTCAGAGCATTCCATGGGCACTCCATGGACACAGCGCCCCAGGGATGGGGAATTCCTCCTCCGGCTGTCCCAGGAGCAGGAAACACAGCTCTCTCCTCACCCCGACAATCACAAACAGTGTGGGAGACTCGAGACCTCCCCACTCTCCCGATTTTCCCAGCTCTCAGCTGCAGGGTGATCTCCATTCCCGAAGGAATTCCCGGTGGCTCTCCCGGCCGCAGGAGCCCCGGGCGCGGTTTTTGGGACAGGTCCGTGTCCTGCCCCGCTGCGAGTGCCGGCAGCGCTGGCTGGTGTCGCAGAGTGGTTTTGTGGGAAATTAGAGAAAAGGCAGGAATTCTGGACAGTTTCACCTCTTCCCAAGGCTGCAGGAGTTCATTCCAAAGCGCTGCAGGTGTCTGTGCCCATGAGGGATGTTTGGGATCAGTTTTCCAGTGCCCTCTCTGTGGGAGGAGGAGGTTCCCGAGCATCCCTCTGCTCCCCACATATCCAGGAAGGGGTTAAATATCCCTGGACATCAGTGATTCCAGGAAATAATATTTTCTATGGCCTCGGAGGGTTTTGGATCCTGTATATCCACATCCAGCGTTGAAAAACTCCAGGGATGATCCCTGTGACTCCAGGATGTTCGTACATCTCTAAATTTCGGTTTATTTTCTCGGTGGATGGATAAAAAATTAGGTGAAATTTCCAACCTGGATCATCCCAGCTGGAACTCAACCCCCTGAGAGACAGAAAATTTAAAATCAACTTTTTTGGTTCAACATCAAAGTATTTCAAGCATCAAAATATTTCAAATAAAAAAAAATTCAAATAAAAATATATCAAATATCAAAACATTTCAAACACCCAAATACTTCAGATAATGAAATGTTTAAAGCATCAAAAGGTATAAAAATAATTTAGCAGTGTTGAAAGCTAAAACTATTGCCAGCTTCCAGGAGAATTTGTGCTTGGATGCATCCAGAAGGAATATAAAAGGATAGCGAAATGTTATGGTGCCCCCATGGCTGGGAGATGGAACAAGGTTTGAGATCCCTTCCAGCCCCAAACTTTCAGGGATTCTGGAATTCTATAGACACACACAACTCCCAGGCTGCCCCAATGCTGCCTCCCCCCTGCGCCGAGAGTTTATCCCATTGCAGCTCCAAGGAAATTGGGAATTTCCCCAGCAACTCAAAAAAGGACTTTTGATCATAAGATTCCAGCAGATATTTTTGGGAGCTGTGCATTCTGTGTTTTATTCTCAGGCATTAAATAAACCCCACCTCTAGAAAATCTGGATTATTTTCTCCATGCTTGATGTAACCTTTCCAGAAGTGAATCTTACAATTCTGCACCGACCAATTCCCGGGATTTTCGGTGCCCTGCTGGGGTCAGTGCCCACATTGGGAATGCTCTGAATTCCTGACTCGGGATACCTGTGCAAGGTTCAAATGGGAGTGCTCAGCTCTCCGTGCCATTCCCTGAACTGGGAGTTACAGGGAGTGTCAGATTTTCATGGAATCAGCAAATCCCAGACTGGTTTGGGGTGGAAGGGACCTTAAATCCTATCCAGTGCCACCCCTGCCATGGCAGGGACACCTCCCACTGTCCCAGGCTGCTCCAAGCCCCAGTGTCCAACCTGGCCTGAAGCACTGCCAGGGATCCAGGGGAATCCATCCATGGATTCTCTGGGAATCTCAGGCCCTCCCCACCCTCCCAGGGAAGGATTTCTCCCAAATCCCGAATCCAAACCTTCCTTCCTTCAATCCGAGCTGGGTTTGTGCTGTCAGGAGGGTTTTTCCTTGTGCAGGAGCTTCTCCAGGCAGTGCTGATGGAGGGCAGAGCCTGTGGCCACTGTGAGCCTGCAGCGGTTAGCAGATCCCAGACTCCGGTTCCCAGAATCTGATCCCAGATCTCAGATCCCAATTCCCAGATCCCAGAATCCCAATCCCAGAATCCTGATCCCAGATCTATCCCAGCTCCCAGATCCATCCCAGTTCCCAGCTCCCAGAATCCCAGTCCCAGATCCCAGAATCCTGATCCCACATCCATCCCAGCTCCCAGCTCCCAGAATCCCGACCCCAGATCCCTCCCAGCTCCTAGCTCCTGCTCGCTGCACTCAGAGGCCACAAGGACCAAAGGAGTCCAAGAAATCCAAGGCCGGGGGTTGTTACACATTGGGGCTGCCCAGGGAGGTTCGCAGTGCCCATCCCTGGAGTGTCCAAGGAATTCCTGGAGGTGACACTCAGAGCTCTGGGCTGGGGACAAGGTGGGGATAGGCACAGCTTGGGCTCCATGGGCTGGGAGGGCTTTTCCAAAGCCCATAATCCTGGGATTCTGTTCCCCGAGACAGATCCCATCCTCCTGGTGTAAAATCTCCACCCCAACATGTCCAATCCCTGTTTTCCTGTGCCGCCCTCACGGCTCCCACGCCGGACAGTCCCAGCCATGCAGGGAGCTCACCCTGTGCCAAAGTGCTGCCTCCTGCCACCCCCTCCCATGTGCCAGAGGTTCTCCTGCATTTTTCATTATTCCAGCCCACTCCCAAGCCCGGAATGAGCCGGGAAATCCTTAATGAGACATTTACCCAGCCGATGTATTTTACATTTTCCCGATGGCATAATGAGGCCGAGCACCTGAAATGAAACATCCCCGACATTTCCCAGCATTTCCCATCATTTCCCACTTCCACTCCCCCACTTTCAGTGCTGCTGTTGGGTTTTTTTCCCTGCTGGATGTTGGGAACTTTATCATGGCCATCAATAATCCCTGTGTCAAAGGCAACTCTCTTTTTTTTGGTGGAAGCAACTCCTGCCCATTTATCTTCAGGAACATTGGGGGATGACTGCAGTCTAATAAATACAGCATCAATTTGTGAGCTCCCTCACTTCCAGCCCCTCCAGCAGATGTTTCCCACTTCTGAGCTGCTCAAACCTTTATCACAGCGATTCCCAAAGTTTTCCTGCCTCTTCCCAGGCAAATTTTTCCACCTGGCTGTGCTTCCCATGGAACCCTGTGCACTACAGCGCTGGAAGTTTTGTGCCTTCAGCTCCCCAGTGATGTCCTAATTAAAGAGAAGCAGGATTTATGGGAAGATGCAGCTTATTAGGTTAATTTGGGAGCTGAGCAGCAGCCGATGTGTTGGGCTGGTTTAAATCCTGGGAGCTGATGGCACTGGTCGGGAATTGGTCTTTCCTTGGACTGCTTTGGATGTTACTGATATGGATTGCGCCAGGTGGCCGCGGAACAGCCCCGCAGAAGGTCAGAGGATATCCACGGATCCATAGATTTCCCTTCCAGGACAGCCCCACCTGCACAAAGAGCACTGGCATTTTCCTCCCGCTGAAAAATGGCACTGAGGACTCTCAGCTGCCTCTGGATCCTTCTCAAACTGACAGAACTTTTCAAAACGTGCCCCAAATCCTCTTTTCCCGTGTGTTTTCCTGCTCTGTTTGTGTTTGGGGTGGATGGATTTGCTGGATGAAGTGCAGGGTCACGGAGAACTCCATGTGCGCCCTGCAAACCCCAGGGAGATATTTTGATTTTTGAAATTGATGCTCAATTACCTGCAGCTCTTCTGAACTTCCAGCGCATTTTTTAGGGTACCTCAGCCATTATTTAGGATTCTTTCCCCTGACAGATCATTCATTTCTGCGGCTGAGACCCAAAATCTGAATCCCAAATGTGGCAAAGGCAACCAGAGGCACCACAGGGATCAAAAATCCTTCTTTTCCTTGCAGTGTTCCCACCGCGGTGACCACAGGAGCCAAACCTTTCCTCTGCCCTAGCTCCAACACAAATGGAGCTGTTTCCCTGCTAAAAAGGAACATTCCACAAGCCCTATGCCCTTGGAGTCCACTGGAAGACAGTAAGGAAGGATTTACACCCTCTGGAGTCTGTCTATTAAAAAAAAAAAAAAAAAAGTGTGATTCTCTACGGAAAATTAGGGAGATTTTAATATTTAACTGTTCGTATCCCTGTGTTATTCCTGCACAGCAACATTCCCACTAAACTCATCCTTTATTTGAAAATTCTTAGGAGAAAATAACTTTTTTAAAAAAGGAAGAGATGTCTGTTTAACAGAATTAAACCTGTCCATAATGTCCCATTTCTTTTCCATTCTCCTGTTGTTCGGGAATGTTTTCCAGCCTCCCCTCCCCATCTCCTGCTAACACCCCCTGGATTTCCCTTTCTTTTCCCAATAATCTGCTGCAGATATCAGCCCCGTGGGAGCCCTTGCTGTTCCCCGCGGGAGTCCTCCCCGGGGCTGGTGCAGCCAAGGGTTTCCCATTTCGCTGTAATCCCATCGGCCCATGGCGCTCATCCCATTAATCCACCCGGGGCTGGCAGGAGCTGCGGAGCCCCGGCCCCAGGGATGATCCCAAGGAGAGAATTCCATCGCGGACATTGCTCACGCAGCTGGGAACGGAGCAGGGGAGAAGGGAAGGGTGGCCTGGAGGGGAGGGGGAGGAAATTCCCGGAGCGGTTTGTCCCAGGATTGGGATGTCCCGGGAGACTCCGGGGCAGGAATGGGGGAAAAGCTCATTCCCATCCGGAGGGAAGCACTGGGGCAGGGAGGAACTGACAGCTTAAAGCTGCTGGGAGGGACCGAGCGCCTTCCAGGGCAGGGATGGGATAGAATAGAATAGAAACAAAGCAAAATAAAATAAAATAAAATAAAAAAATATAAAATATTTT
>VZRL01000719.1:46758-61358 GCA_013397895.1 Origma solitaria
AAGAAGGGGGGAAAGAAGGGGGGAAAGAAGGGGGGAAAGAAGGGGGGAAAGAAGGGGGGAAAGAAGGGGGGAAATCTCAGTGATCTGCTGTATTTTATTATTATTATTATTACTACCATTATTTTGCAATTATTATTTCAGGGTTCTGAAATGGTTTCAAGAGAGAGGGCATTCCCTTGGTTAAAATAGTTAGAGAGTGAAAAGAAAAAGAGGGAAAGTGGGGGAACGGAGCCAAAGAAGAAAATGTGAACAGCAAGAGGAGTGAGGTCAGAAATATTAATGTTATTAGCCAGGATTTCCCCCTTTGGATGCTGTTTCAGTCCCTTTTCTCTCTCTTTCCCCTCCTCTCATCTATTACAAACCACGGCTTGCCTTTCCTGCTGAGGACCAGGCTGGAACGTGGCAGGGAGAACCCACGGACAGAAAGGACTAAAAGCTTCTCTCTGGATACCTGAAATACCCCATGGTATTGCCAAGCTGGAAGTTCTTTCAGGAGTTTTGCTTTAAAGAAAAAAATATTAAAACATGTTAAAAAGCAGAAGTGACCTTAAAGCAAGGAGATTGTGCCCATCCCTCCTGTCCTGACTGGGGAGCCCAGGACGACAGGAATTCAGAGGCAGCAGCATTCCCAGCAGCCTCCTTGGGCAAGGTTTCTGTTTAATTGGCTTCAAAAGCCTCTCCTCTCCCACACAGGCTCCCGCAGAGCCATCTGTGCCGGGAATTGGCAATCTGGAGAGGGAGAAACCCGCCCTGCCTGGCACTGCTGGATGGTGTGGGAGCAGAATTCCAGAGGTGGTGCCCAGCCAGGGCCCGGCTGGGTGAGCCGGGGGGCATCGAGGGCTCCCCAGCGCTCATGGAATTCCAGCGGTACTGGAAATCGCTGGGATATGGGGAAGGGCAGAGAGGGAGCCCATGGCCATGGAGGATTTGGGCGCTCGTAGAGTAATTCTGGTGAGGAGGTGTGGACTTGTTCCATGTTTTCCTCGGACAGAAGGAGTTTGGGAAGTGCCACGGCCATGGAATTGCAAAAGGAACGGGGAGAGGAGCCCGGAGCCCCTCAGGAGCCACTGCTGTCGGGCACAGCCCCAGAGCTGCTCCGTTCCCAAACATTCCCAGGGTCCCAACCCCTGCCAGGCACCCCCAGCCCCTCCTCCGACACACCCCAGCCACACCAGGGGGGAAAAACAAAGGTGGAGGCAAACTCACGGAAAGGATGTTCTAGGGGGCTCCAGGGCTGGGAGCAGAGCACCAGGAGCTGCCAGCAGGAACATGAAGCGCTCCCCTGGAGAAGGGAAGGACCCAGGGAGAGCTGCGAGCCCCTGGCAGGGCCTGAAGGGCTCCAGGAGAGCTGCAGAGGGACTGGGGACAAGGCATGGAGGGACAGGACACAGGGAATGGCTTCCCATGGCAGAGGGCAGGGATGGATGGGATATTGGGAACTGGGAATTGCTGGCTGGGAGGGTGGGGAGGGCTGGGCTGGAATTGCCAGAGATCCCCTGGATCCCTGGAGTGTCCCAGGCCAGGCTGGACAGGGCTGGGACAGTGGAGCCACCGCGGCTCCAGGACAGCCCCTGCCCTTCCCGGGAGCAATGGGCTCCAGCAGAGCACCTCAAATCCAGAATCTGTGGAATTTCTCATCCTCAGGAAAATCCTTCTCATGGCAGCAATGATTTTCAGGGATATCCCCCTCGGGGAGTCATCCTCCAGGCTGAGCCCTTCCCAGCTCCCTCAGCCTCAATCCCCCCTGATACTCTCAGGGATGCCTGGCAGGGCCCTGGCTCAGCCCCCCAGACTGTCCTCCCCCCAAACACTAACCTGGAGCCACAGGGAGTGAATCCCAAAGCTCTCGTGTCCCCTGGAGTCGGTGACACTGCTCCGGAGTCAGGGCAGGTCCCCCCAGCCCCAGCTCTGCCTCTGGCACCCCAGGACAGCTGAGCTGCGTTTTCTTCCTGTGCCACATTTTCCCAAAATCCCAAACAGGAGATAAATAAACGCTGTTATTGGCAGGATCAGCCTGTGGGTGAGCACAGGTTGAAGTGCCCGAGTTCTGAGGAGATAACAATTACCAGCAAGTCATTACTTACAAACAGGATAATTTTTCAAGCAAGCCTGGATGCCTCTGCACATTCCCAGGCAGCAAATAGCTTTGAAAATCCTCTGAGCTGGAAAAAACCATTGTGAATCCCAAGCATATGCTTTGCTCTAAGTGTATTTTAAAAAATATTTGTTTAGGCCGATCATCTGCAGAGTGAAGCAGGGCTCGGAGTGTGGCTGCGGCGAGGCTGAGATGTTTAGCCCGTGGCTAAACAGGATTTTCCTGTTCACAGTTCTGATTTCATGTTCGGCCATAATAAAAAGCCTTGATGAAAAATATAGATGTTCCCAGCGTGAGCACTGTCACATCGCCGGTTTATAAATAAACATGGATCACGTTCAAACCCTCCCGAAGCACAGTGACCTCCCCACCATCGCCTGCCACAGCCAGCCCTGCGTTCCCAGGGACGGGGCAGCTGCTCCAGGGAAACCCAGGGGCCCCTGCCCACCGTAGGGCGTGGAACTGCGGATCTTTGTGGTCCCTTCAAGCCCAAACCCTTCTGGGATTCGGTGATTCTGCCAGGCAGGAGAGCGGCTTTTCTTCCAAAAACTCAGGAGGAAATTCTGGAAATAAAACTCGGGGGTTTGTGAGAGTTTGGGAACAACAAAACACCAGGGATGGTGGAGCTGTCCCAGACCCTGCCCCCTTTGATCTGGTCCCGTATAAATAAAAAATGGGCCTTATAAAAAACAGGGGAGTGGCTTTTGATATGGGCAGAGAGTGATAGGACAAGGGGGAATGGTTTAAAGCTGGAAGAGGGCAGGGACAGATGGGATATTGGGAATTGGGAATTGCTGGCTGGGAGTGGGGGACAGGCCCTGGGATGGAATTCCCAGAGAAGCCTTGGGAGTGGCCAAGGCCAGGCTGGAATAACCCAGGATCGCTGGGATGGGATTTAGGCTCCCCCTGTGCCTGGGTTTGGTCTTTACCCCCACAGCCCAAGAGCACAGCACAGCATTCCCGTCCCTCCGGAGGCACCCGGATGAGATATTCCAGCGTTTCCTTGCACTCCTTCCATCTCCCACAGACACCTTTGCCCAGCTCCCTCCTGACAGCACAGCCCCAGCACGGCTAATTCCCACATTTCCCACTTCCGAACCCAAATCCCGCCTTCCAACCAATTTCCCCTCCTCCTCCAGGGTGGCTGCTCTTGGCTTGTCACTTTTTTTCCTGGGAAGTGTCATTTGTTTACCTTTTTTTTCCCCTGGTGCCGTGAAATGATGGCTCCGGCACCAAGGTGCTGGCAAATGACAACCTAATGGCCAAGCTGAGTGTGCTCGAACAGTAAAAGAAAGAAATCACTAATCAAAGTCTCTCAAATTATATGGAATACTGACAGCTTTTTACGCTGTTTTAATTAAGTACACTGTAATTTAAACCACTGAACCATAACAACCCAACGTTTAGTGTTATATCCCTGGGAGAACTTTAAAAATATGCATAATTCTGCCTGCAAGGTAATTGAGGGATATTTTTGGGGTGGTGGGGGTAATTAAAGGTTATACAGGAGAATAATAGGAATTTTACTTGGGTACTGATAGTGTCAGCAACTGTGCTAAAACCTCCTCAGAAAAGTGATTCATGTGCCCGGCTGAGGTTCCTCCTGCTATTTTTAAAGGCTCGGAAAGGGCTCGGGAAGGGCTCTGTCAGCTCCTGTATCCCTGGAATTGGTGAGGGGCTCTTTTCCTGGCACGGTCACCTCTCCCTGGCCCCAGCAGCAGAGAGAAGAAGAGAAGGAATTGGCATCTCCCCGTGGGCAGGTGAGGGATGGCCTTTCCCGGCCCAGGGCCCTGTCCTGGGGCATGGAGGGAGGGACGGTGGGTTGTGGTTGATGCCCCAAAAATATGATTTTTGCCTCTTTGCTTCTCTCTCTTTGTAACCTGGCCAGTCCTTTTGCCTACCCTTTTCACCAGCTAGAGACCAAAGCCACTGCAGAGCTCCAAGCCTCAGGGGGCACAAGGCCCCTCTCCTGTCTTGGACCTTCCCGGCAACAAAATCTTCCAGATCCATTTTCACCAACAAGTCCAATCAGTAGCAAGGGTGGGCGGCTCCAGGGAAGGAAGGGGCTTCACCTGGCGGGAATTGCATCACCACTCATCCTCTGAACTGGTGCTTGGTGTCAATGATGCTCATTTCCTAAAGCCGAGACAGCTGTCTTCAGCCCTGTGGGGGTGGTCTGTTCTTCCAGAATTGCCCCTAGAGCTCCAAGAAAGACGCACTTTTCCAGGACCTCCTCGACTCCAATGATCTCGACTTTCACTTCTAGGCTGGAAAGGGCAACGGGGCGATGAGGATGGACGAGGGGAGGAAGGCAGTGATCCCAAAGCGGGAGGAGGGTGTCACTGGGAGGGTGAGCTGGAGGACTCCAGACCCACATGGGAATCCTTCCCGGGTGCAGGAGCAGCCAGCCCAGCCCTGCTCCCCCGAGGGATGAAGGATATGGGGTTTAAAGTCCAATCCCACCGAGTGCCTCCCGAGGGACCATCCGAGGGGCAGTGTTGGCCACCCACGGAGGCGGCCGGGGCTGGCAGCCCCCAGAGCTGCCGAGCCGCGGAGCTGCAGCTGCCACGGGATGTACAGCGAGATGCAATGTGAAAAGTGGAAGATAATGTGCTCACACACTAATGGGCACTGAACTAGACACAGGCTCATTTTTCACATCATGTCATCTCCAAGGTTTGAATAAAAAGCACTGGCGAGAATGAGCCTGGATCTATCTCAGACATTATCATTTGCCTCCTCGGTTTTATTTGTGTTGACTCGCGCAGTCTCCGGAGCTGACAGCGCGCGGCCCCCGGATCAGAGTGAGTGATAATACACAGCACATTACACTGCTGGTGACAGCTCCCGCTCCCGCGCTGGCATCCGAGCGCCGCGCATCTCCCGCCGTCAGCTCCGATGCTGCCAGCTGACAGCCGAGAGGAGCTCACCGAGGGGACATCACAAACCCTGTCTGTTATCATTTCACCACATAAACTGCACTTTCCAGGGGATCTTGTTCGGGAAATTAGTGTCAGTCAAACTTTCGGGGATTTTTTTTTTTTTTCCCTTTTCTTTCCCGCTCCTTTTTATTTTTTTCTTTCGGAAGATAAATAGCTCCGGCACAGAGGCTCTGTTTGTGCCGCTGCACAATCAAAGCCTAATTTGAAATTGTGGGGAGTGGGGGGAAAAAAATCATCATTTTAAAAATAATAATCCTCTTCTTGTGGTGAGGATAAAGGCAACATTTCCGACTTCATCTGAGCATGACTAAACAGCCCCATGGCTCACAGCACTTTTAACACAGCAATACAATAATTTTTTACATTAGATCAGTAATTTCTCCTCTCAAAACATCTCAGATTTCCTCACCAGCCAACAGCCTGAATCCGGAAAGTTGCCGAAGCCATCGCATTCAACTATAAATTCCTATAACCTGAGACTTCTCAGCTGAACCTTGCACGCACGGCCCCACAGGCACAATGCTTAATTAAGTGTAATATCCTTATTTAAGGCAGGCAGGCTCTGTAAGCCTGGTAAGTGTTCCAGAAATTATTTTCAGAGATTTCTTAGCTACAGGAATGTATAGGGGAGGAAAAAATATTACCAAGATAATCTACAGTCTCCAGAGGATCCCTACCTCCCCGAGATATGCAAAAAGCCCCAATTCTTTTGTTTAACCTGCGAGATAATTCGAAACCTGCAGCTAATGAATCCCAGGAGGTGATGGGGGGTGGATTAAGCTCCAATTTGCTAATCCTGCTGCTGGAGGATTCTGCCAGTTGTTTCCCCTGGAATTTCAGCTGCTCCGGCTGTAATGAATGCACCTCACTCGGCTGAAGTTCCTGCGAGGGTTTAACTCCGAGGGGTCCTGTTCAGACCCCGTGCCTGCTTTGAATTCCCTCTGCTCCCTGCGGGAGAAGATGCCACAAGCCCTGAAAAACGGGGAAGGCTCCCAGTGTTCGCTCCTGGCTCTGCTTTAGGGGATTTCCCCTTCAAACTGCTCCCAGGCAGGTCCCTCACCCCGCGCTCCTGTACAAGTGCTCCGTGTGTTTCCTAAGGAATGGGAATTAAACCCAGAACAAAAGTAAAGTGCAGCGAGGACAGGGAAGGAATGGGAGCAGTGGGAAGATATGGATGCAGCTCTTTGCCAACAGGAGCGGTGGGAATGCTCCTGACAGTGCAGGGACCAAAGCCAGGCTGGGCTCTGCACCCCACGTCAGAGATTGTGCTGGAACAGAATCCTGCTGCTTCGGGGAATTCCTAATACACCTCAGAATCTTTGTGTTGCTGATTCTTCAGGGAAAGAACACTCCTACATTTACTGAGGTGAGCTGATCGTGGCCTTCCAGGCCCTGAAGGAGCCAATGAGAAACGTGGAGAGAGATTATTTACAAGAGATGGAGGGACAGGACACAGGGAATGGCTTCCCACTGCCAGAGGGCAGGGACAAATGGGATATTGGGAACTGGGAGGTCCTGGCTGTGAGGGTGGGGAGGGGCTGGACTGGAATTCCCAGAGCAGCTGTGGCTGCCCCTGGATCCCTGGAGTGTCCCAGGCCAGGCTGGACAGGATTGGAGCAGCCTGGGACAGTGGGAGGTGTCCCTGCCATGGCAGGGGTGGCACTGGATGGGATTTAAGGTTCTTCCCAACCCAAACCACTCCAGGATTCCATGACTGTGACGCGTTTGGATGAGCTGTCACAATCTGTGCCCGCACAGGCACACCCTGACAGACAGGACAAGGACCGATACCCCAAAATCTCAGAGCCACTTGCTCTGCCTGTTGGTTTCCCTGGTTCAGCTCCTTCACCCAACCTGCCTCGGGCTCCTCTTCTCCACCAGGCTCTCCCAGACAAAGAGGGAGAAGCCCCAAACAATCCGGGGTGGGATTAGCGGGACTCCGCGAGTCCCCGTCCCTGGGGGAAGCTCTGCTGCTATTTAGCTGATTGCAATTTCTCATCACAGCAATTCTCCCCATCATCATTATCAGCACAGCAATCAAACACAAACAGGAGCTGCGGCTAAATGAGCCAGGGCTGGGTAATGAAATAATTGCTGCGCTCGGCAGCCCAGGGCCCCTCCCAGCCCCCGACCCGCCCTGCTCCCGGCGGGGCAGGACACCGAGCATCCCATGCTGCCACCATCCTGGAGGCATCCAGCCTCGGCCCTGCCTTGCCCGGCCACTGGGGACATTCAGCTCAGCTCGCAGGGAATTCCCTTTGGACTTCTCCATCTGGAAATACGTACCAGTCAGAACCCCTGTTTGTTGTTGTCGTTATTGTTTTTTCCTGCCTCTCCTGAGCAGGGATTTCCCTCCCTGACAATGCCCCCACCCAAATGTCTGTGAGTGGGATAAGTGAGGAGAATTATTGTTCATATTTCTGGAGGGTTTTAGGAAATACAGGATTTAGCATTGCAGCTGTTTTTTATGTTAATTCAATATATTTCCAACGGTCCCTGTGTGCCAAGAGTCTTCATTCCCTGCTCTTCTCAAGGAGTTTGTGTCCCCCAATTTTCTGGGGTGTTCAGTGTCCACACACACTTTTGCATATTAAATATCTTGGACCAATTTGGGACTCACGGGGATCTCTGAAATCTCCCTAGCGCTGTTTATCCTGGGATTTCCCAACATTTCCATCCCCATCCCTACCTCAAACACCTCACAGTCCCTTGAGACTCCAGGACAAGGGATTAGGGTGGGTGTGTGGTGAGGTTTTTTTGCTGTTTTGGGTTTTTTTTCCCCAAAACAGCACATGGGGTCAGGGAAGGGATGACAGAGGCTTCCCACCTGGCACAGATCAGGTGCCATAATCTCCTAATGCCTTTTCCTGCCTTCTCTCTGCCAAGCCCCCTAAGAGACCCCTCAAAGGTGACCACTGTCCAAGTTCAACTGAATTTGGGCAAAACTCTCCCTTTGGACTTCAGCTTTTGTTCCGAATTAAAAATCCCAATGAGGTTTCCATAATTAATCCCTTGAAGGTTTGAGAATGGGCTCTGCACCCACATTTGGGTACAATATTCAAGACCGGGTGGAAGGTGCTGCCTGTAAAAATCAGGAGATTCACAGAACATTCCGAGTCGGAAGGGTCCCACAAGGATCATGGAGCCCAAGTCCAAATGGCTCACACAGAACTTGCTGGGATCAGACAGACCCAAAAATTCCAATCAAATCTCAGCATTTGCAGAGGAAAAGCAGAAAAAATACACATCCCTTTTCCCCAGCATCCCACACCCATTGCTGGGGAGCACAGTCCCATTCCAGAGGCACTTCCCTGGGCTCGGACCAGCTCAGCATCTCCAGGGGAAGCTGAGCTGCTCCTCTTCCCTCCAGGCCCTCAGGAATGTCACAGAGGGAGCACATCAGGATCCAGGAAGTGCAGATAAACTAAAGTCTGCTTCTGATTTCTAGTTGAGGATGGAAAAATGACCTCCAAGCACCAAGACCAAGGGATGGCTCCTCCAAGCCTCCTTATCCATGGCCATGGAGCAGAGACGGATCCCTGGGGATGGAGCTGGCCTGGGGGCAGGGCGCTGATCATCACCAGGCCACCACCGTCCCCATTCCACACCCCTGGAGAAATTCCCCTTGGAGGCAAGCACATTCCATGGGGAACAGCCTGACAGCAAGTGTGAAAGGGCGGAGGGGAGGCTCGGGATGCAGCGTGGAGAGGCTGCCAGGGAGGAATTTGGTACCGGGGGCTGATGTTCAGCTGGGATTCACCACTCCCCGGGCCCCCCCATGCTGCACGGAAAAGCAGCCCCAGGCAGGATCCATCCTGATCAGCTCCAGGAATTCATGCCCTGCCCCAGGCAGGATCCATCCTCCTCTGCTCAGAGAATTCAGACTCTGCTCAGGGAATTCGTGCTCTGTCCCAGGCAGGATCCATCCCAATCTGCTCAGGGAACTCATGCTCTGCCCCAGGCAGGATCCATCCCAATCTGCTCAGGGAATTCAGGCTCTGATCAACAAAGCACTCGAGGAAACGCTTCAGTTCCCGGAGCGACTCCTTCCGGGGGATCTGTCTGCTCTGCTCCTTCACCCAGCATCGCTGAAGGGCCCTGCTGAGCTGGGACCCTGCTCCCAAACACTCGTGCCCCACCTCCGAGCTGGGATTCCAGCTGTGCCGATACCTGAGACTGGGAAAATCGAGAAACGGCGGGGGTTTGGCTGTTTGGGGTGCTGGGAAGCTTGGAGTGGTTCCGTGTGTGTGCAGTCACATATACACAGAGGTACATGTGTACGTACATATATACACATATATTCATGTGGGGATAGAGAATTCATGAGAGACGAGAGACAACTGAGAGCTTAATGAGAGCTAATTGATTGACTGACGAGAGAAAATTGCAAGATTATCAGCTGTCTGTCAATTGCATAAAAATTGATCGATCGACAATTGATCCACAACTGATAGATAATCTTCTCTCACACTGTGGGATTTTTCTCCCACCTTTGAATAGAAATTCCCCAAATTCAGTGTGAACTTTCAAACCCACATCCCAGTCAACAAGAGAGAAAACGCCCCTATTTCCAGAATTCCTGTTCTGCCGCCGGGTCAGATCCTGTACCCCCAGCCCAGCCCTTTGGCGAGGTGGCTTTGGGAGCAAAGCCACCCTGGTGTTTCTCTAACCCACCCAGCCACACGTCAGATGAATTCCTGGGAGCTGATCCGCAGGACTTGCTGGGACACGGCTGGAGAGGGAGCGGAGGCACCCAGAGAGCAGCTGGGCTGTGCTGATCCAGCGGCTGCACATCTGGACATGAGCAGGGACACAAGGGATGCTTGGCATCCCCAGCAGGAACGGGTGAGGTCCTGGGAAAAGGGTGCCCATGGCTCAGCAATGGAAACCTCCCAAACGGGAATACAAACACATATCCGCGTCCTGGAGGACAAAGCACGGCGGCACCTCGGACAAAAACAGTGTCACTGACCCTCCTGCCATCCCACGGGGAATTTTCCAGCCCCAGATTCGCTGGGAACACCGAGCCCTGGGAACGGGGCTGGAAATAAAGGCCGGGTTAAAGGCAGAGCATCCCAAGTGGCCCTTTCCTCCCTGGCCAGCCCCACGCGGGCGGGCAGCCGCCAGGTAAACACGGAGCGCTGCCGGCGGCACATTCCACGCCGGAACGTTGACAGCGTTATTTCCAAAGGTATCACGGCTCAATCAAACCTCAAACTCAAGCATCGCCGCGCCGAGCTCCGCCATAAACCCCCAAAATTATATAACACACATGTTTTTATGCTTTGCCAATTACAGCCGGAATAGGCACTGTTTGTTTCAGCCCCTCTCAAAATGAGGCGAGGATGGGAAAACAACCTATTTTCCTTATTAGGTTCAGGAGTCAAAGGACTCAGCCAGGAGCCGCAGGCTTCAAGAGCATAGAAGATTAAGACATATATTGGATTCATGATGGAGGGCACAAAGTTCATTTTCAAAATAAAACAGAATTTTATTCATATTCCTTTTAAAATTCAGATTGCCATTTGCCAGCTGACCTGTGACATGGCAGCAGTGTATTACATTTTCAATGAGCAGCCTGTCTGGGGCTGGCAGGAGAGGAAACTGCTTCCTGGTGGAGTTTTTTCACTGCCCTTAAATAGTAAGAATTTGTCGGGATTGTTGTCAGTAATGGGAGACGGTGCAAACAGGGACGGGGCAGCATATTTATTTTTAATAAGGCGACATGCAGAATAGCAAAGTCCCTGGCATTACGCACCGAATAGGGCTAAAAAAATATTAAAAAAAAGGAGAAAGCAGAGCTCGGTTGCAATTTGTATGTGGAAATCAGGGGTGGAAATACTTGGCAGATACATTGAAAATCAAAACAAAAGCAGAGCAGGGGGAAAAAAATCCGCATCTATATTAAAAACTGAAATGCAAACGCAGTCGGCAGCGAGTTTGCGGAGAGCGCGAGTCAAGCCAAGGGTTTCTCTAGCGAGGAGCGAGATTTATGGAGCTCGCCATCTGTCAAAATTAGATTACAAAAGGCACATATGCAAAGATACACCACGCCTGATTTTCATATATATTAAACCCCGCAACTCCTGCGGAAAATGAGGCTCCGCACGCGGCGGCGCCCAGAAGCTCCCGCGGCCAACTTTGGGGCTTTGCTTGGATTCTGCTGCCACGGGGACAGAGGGGGATGTCCTGCCAGGGCCTGCAAAGCCAGCCCCGCGTGTCCCTGGATGCCCAGCGCCATGGGAACCCCGAAATGCAGGACCTGGACTGGAAGGGTCTCATGGGGACGGAGGGATGGACTGGAGGAACAGGGACGTGGAGCACCCTCAGCCCAGCCAGGCGATGGCACTTTGGGGTCTGAGCAAACAGAGACAAGGATGACACAGAGCCCTTTTCCAACCCTTTTTCCAGCCCGTTTTCCCTCGTGGCAGTCTCCAAGCCCCCATTTCTGGGTGACACAGCGGGATTCCCGGTCCCCCCCGGTCCCACACCAATTATTTGTGTAGGAGGTGCCTTTTGTCCCCGCAATCAAAGCCGAGCACAAACCACGCTGCTCTCCTGATAACTTAATCAAGGACTCTCTGCTCCAATCTACCTGTAGATAAAACCCAGGGTGTATTTTGACACGGAGAAACAAATCCACTTAGGGCAGGTGAATTAGCTAATCATCTCTCAGCACCGGCGCGGCTCTGCTTGGCGCTGCTGCTGAATATCAATGCTGCCCGCGCTGGATCGGAGCCCGGCCCTGCCCCGGCGCTCTCATGTGAGCCACGTTAACCCGCGCTGGGGAAATCCTCTCCTGTTGACAATGGACGAGCAGGAGAAGCAATTTTGTTGGCAATCTATTTCACTTTGGGAACAGCTGAGCTCCGAGGCGGAGCACTCCGGCGAGAGCCGGGATCAGGGCTGGGCAGGGATGCTGGGATCTGCTCCCGGGTGTTTGCAGACCTGGCATCGGTGCCCGAGCTGTGCCAGGATCCTCAGTGGGGTTTGCCATGGGGAATGACACATTGCTCATCAGCTCTACCCCAACAGCTGATTTTGCCTGATTCAAGGGGGCTGCACTGACCACCACATCACCTCACAGCCCTTCCTGAGCTCCAGCGAACAGGTAGAAACACTGAGTTCTAAATACACCAAAAATACAAAAGGAAAAAACCCCACTTCTCTTTTTCTGCAGGATCATTGCATTTCAGATCCTAATATCTTTTAATTCCTGATGGTTCTCATTTTACATTTCCTCTCAACACAGAATATAAAACATTTTAAAGCACCAACTCGCAAAGCCACACATTTACTTCGTACCTTAATTTATGAAACTGCCTGCTGGAAGGTGCTGAGGCTGGTTGGGTATTAATATAATAATTAATATTAACAGTGTTACACCACCGCTCGACTATGGCCACTTCTTGCATTAATCATAAGAAGAAACCCAGGCTGCTCGGGCCGTTCCCAGCATTTCAATGGATAAGGAAGGGCCTCGGGCTCAGCCGTGGGTGGGCACCGTGTTGGGTGCCAGCACGGTGCCTGCTCCTCCTGGGAGGAGCCCCACCTCGGAGAATTAAGGAGAGGAACCCAAACGGGCGAGAGGAGCCCGGAGCAGCCACAGGGACCGAGTGAGGAGCGGAGCCACTGCTCACTCAGCTCTGCCTCCCAAACCCTGCTCCTCGCTGGGCATAAAATACAGGCTCCTTAATTGGTGTGTGCTTCTCCAACATGTTTTTAATGAAAAGGCGGCACATAACTCTCGGTTTGTTGGCTGGCAGAGCCCAATTTACAAAAGTGGGAGTGCGAGATAAGAACAGAGTACATCTGCAGCGCAGGCTGTGCAATGAATCACGCCGTGCCAGAGTTGAGCAGAATATAATTGAGTCCAACATCTCTGAGCACTTTCACCATAATTAATGATAATCTGTAACAGAGGAATCTGAGATTCCAGTTCAGAGAACTGTTTAATTAGGCCAAGTAATGAAAGCAGCAGCAGTACAAGAATATGGCCTGCCTCATGATTAATGATTCATGCTACGGAACACAAAAGTGCCGCGCCGTTAACTCCAGCGGGGCTGCGGCGCCCTGGCATTTCCAGCGTGGGGAATGCAGTATGGCTGGGCTCGGCATGGAGCTGGCAGCAGCCCTGCCCAGGATTTCCACGGTAAATACAGCTGCCAAGGGGACAGCCTCCTTTGTTCCGGGGGGCTCAGCCCGGACAGCCGCGTTAGGGGCGATCTCCCTGCTCAATAATTAATATCCTCCCCTGGAAAGTTCCTCACACAGCGCTGCTGTCCCTTTGTGTGGGCTCACACAGCCCAGCCCTGGCCAGGGGTTGTGCTCGGGGTGCAGCTCCAGGCACACAATCACACAGACACACACTCAGCTCACAGGGAGGAAAAATAGTTCAGTTCACAAGGCATGAAATGTAGAAAGGAAGGGGGAAGAAAAGAGAAGATGAAGAGTGTTAAGTTTTTTGCAGGCTTCCACTTTTGCTGGGTCAGGGTGCAAAATGTAGAGCAATTTGACACGGAATTGCCCTGAAAGTGTAAGGGACATGACAAAAGAAGTGATAAGACTGCCTGGGGCTTTAACTTACAAGCCAGCGAATTATATGGGTTTTATGTGACTATTTACTGCTCGTTTCAGTGAAACAAGGAGTCCTTCTTATCGTGGGCCCTGCAGCAGCCCCGCTACATATGCAAGGTGTGAGATAAGGACATTTTCCAGAGGGCCATGTGCACTAATGTCTCCATTCCCCCCCAGATTAGGGCTCCGTGGGTGCCTCTTCAGCTCAGCACCCACGGTGACAAATGCCCGTGCAGGGACATTATCTGCTCTCTGCCATAATGGAGCTGCATTTGCACCATCCTCCCCTGCCTGGGACCCCCTGCCCTGCACCCTCACCTTCGCCTCTCCTCCTCCCCGGCACACTCAGACTCCTTCAGCTCCATCCCGTCCGGAGCTCGGGGACATTGGGGGTCAGAGGAGGGGCTTTAAAGGGGGCGTGAGACTGAGCAGGGGAGCCAAGAATGGAATCACAATGTCCTGGGCTGGGAGGGACCCACAGGACCACAGATCCAACCCTGGTCCTGCACAGACACCCCAACAATCCCAGCCTGGGCATCCCTGGGATGGCAGGTTTGGGATTGTGCCCATTCCCTGGGGAGCCTGGGCACTGCCAGCACCCTCTGAGGAAGAACCTGTCCCTAAATCCAACCTGACCCTGCCCTGGCACAGCTTCCCACCAGCAGTGAGAAACCAGCGACCATTCTGGGATTTTATCAGCACATTTCCCCGAAGAAGAAAAGCTTAAAGAAAACCCCACCTAAAATGAGAGGAGAATAGAGATGCCTAAATTATGAGATCAAATAACGAGCACGGCAACTTGTGAATCTTTAGTGGACATTTTAAAGGGCTCATAAACTTTTGGGGGAGATTCCAGAGGCTCTGAACCTGTCAAACGCCACTCGGTTGTTTTACAAAGAGCAGGGGGTTCCATATCTGTGGAAGGGGAGCTGTGGGAAACTCGCAAGGGAAGGAGGAGGAGGAAGAGGAGGAGGAGGAGGAGGAAG
>VZRL01000719.1:71471-82823 GCA_013397895.1 Origma solitaria
AGGGTCCCCTCGGGGCTGGGTTTTCTCCAGTTCCAGGCACATCCCGGGGATCCCTCTCCCTCCTCTCAGTCCATGTGTTCCCTGGAGCCTCAGGAACATCGGAGAGAGAAAAACAATGAACTATTTTATTATTCCTTAAGGGGTGGATAGGGAGGGGTTTCTCTAACAGATAATGCCCACGGAGAGGAAAACAGAGGAACTCAGAATACTTTTAACAATGGAAAGGCCTGGGGAAAGCGATGCAGGAGCAGGAATCCATCCTTGGAGCCCTGAAATTAAATGAATAATTAAATAAACAAGCAAATAAATAAATAAATATCTCCGCTCTGCGGCGCCAGCCAAGCCAGCACTTGAGCAAAATGCTATTTTAAAAAGCACTGAAGCATTTTCTAACTTGTCCCCAGGGATTCACACTTAAAAAAAATCACATAATTCACTGGTTTCCTTCGGATGCTTGGAGCAAATCCCAGCTCTGGGGAAAACACAGGGCCGGGAGGAGAATCCCGGGCTCTGCCTGACCACCAGGATGGGCTCCCACCTTCTCCTCTTTGGGGTGGGTTTAATATTATTGGCATGGTTTGGAGGGGAAAGCAGTTCCAATAAATGGATAAAATAAAAACGATAATTTGATTCTCTGAGCATTTCCATGGAGTGAGGGTGATTTGTATCTGTTGGCCACTTTGTTTAGGCACTTATATCTATATTTCCTCTTATTGTGGCTCTCTCAAGTGTTTGATAGACGAAGATGGAGGCACTAATTGAATTCAAGTGTAGACACCTGAAGTATTTTTATTATTATTTTTAGTTCTCTCACCTTTTATTTCCATTAGCACAGAAACGTGGTCGCGGTGGGGATTTCTGCCTGAAGGACACAAACAGAGCTGCTTGCAGTTATTAAAATAAAACTCCTTTACCTGAAAAAAAAACAAAAACCTGCTCCCAAACCATTTAAGCTGAAAAAAAAAATTAAAAATAGAACAAAACCTCTGTATTTTGACGGATTTTAGAGGTCTAAGTTTCCCCACTGGTGTTGTACCAGACAAAAATCAGCCCCGGAGGTGACCAAGGAATCCCCGGGGGTGGCACTCAGGACTGACAGGGTGGGGATCAGCCACATGTTGGACTCGATGATCCTGGAGGGCTTTTCCAACCTCAGTGATCCTGGGATTTGGGAATCAGGGCATTGGGATCAGGCAGTTTTACCTTCCAGGAATTTCATTCCTCCCTCGGAGAGGGCGAGGTGAGGCTCAAAGAGCCCTGGAGGAGGCAGAGCAGCCCCACAGCCTCCCCACACACCCAGGGTGGGGACAGAGACTCGGAAATTCCATCTTCCCGTGCTGGGAAAGATAACTCAGCTCTCTGAGAGGGTGGACAGGACAGTCAGTGGGAGAGGGGAAAAGGGAACGAGGGAAAAAACGTGCTTGTCGCTGAACCCTGACACCAGATAGTTCTACTATGGTTTGGGGACCTGGGAAAATGAGAAAAGCAGCACAGAAAATCTGGAAAGAGAAATCCCCTCACTCACGGGATCACCTCCAGAACAAGCTCCATGCAAATCATCACGTTTTTGGTGAAAGAAAAGCAAAAACCAAAACCAAAACCAAACCAAACCAAACCAAACAAAAAAAAAAAAAAAAAAAACCCAAAAAAACAAAAAAAAAAAAAACCATAAAAAGCCCCACCAAAAAACCAAACAAAAAAACCCAACCCAAACCAAAACCCCACCACCAAAAAAAAAAACCCAAAAAACCCAACCAAACAAAAAAACCCTAACCAACAAAACTAACCCTTAGATTAATTTTCTATAATACGAAAATGAAGGAAACAATTGGAGGATTTAATGGAAAGCTCTGTTTTCCCAACTCTTTTCCCGGGTTGGTGCCAGGTTGCTGAAGAGGAGAAGAAATTCAAGCACTGTAAGTAAAATGCAGCCCTGGAAACTGTGAAAAATCGCTGCAATTCCTGCTGCACACGCTGCATCATTAGCCTGGAACTGGAATGTGATCCATTAGAAGGGCTTTGATATTAAAATGCACAAACATATGGCGCGTGGGGAGAGAAAGGAAATTCCGGCGGAGTTGTGAGCGTCACTGTGAAATTTCCAAGGAAAAAGATGCACGAGGAGCGGATTTTTCAGCCGCACACTGGAGTGCATCCCCTCGTATTGATTTCAGTTCAAGGATTCAGAGAGCAGACAGGAGCCTCCAGAGGGCCATTCCAGAATTGAAACCAGAAAGCCCCAGTTTGGCTGTTTAAAGAAGGGGAATCCACAGCACGGGAAGGAAAAGCTGTGTGAATTCTATTCTTTTGCTGGAAAATGATCCATTCTGCTCCTGAATTTCTATTGTTTAGCATTAATTACTTCCCTCAGCCTCTGTTTTTCTGTAAGTTTACAATTTAACTGAGAGGTTGTTCAGATTTTTCATTCTTTGAGATTTTTTTCACTTCCTGGGGTGAGTTTTGAACCCTTTCCTGGGCCAAATAAGTGGCCAAAACAAGACCACTTCAGCTTTTACCAAAAAATGCTGGATTGGCAGCTTGATGATTAGGTATTTTCAGCTACAGCCCCTGAAATGGGATTTCTTTAAAGAGACTTTATCAAAAAGAGAAAAATAAAAGTGTTTGGGATGGGAGGGGGGAATGGTGTTGAAGGGAGGAGAATAACAAAAATTAGGGCCAAATTATGGCCATGATTAGGTCTGGTTGCATCCCAACAATAAAGACCCACACAAGACTTGGGGTTGTAGAGCCCTGGGCTTCACTCACCTGAAGAAGCCAAATTTTGCTGCACTGACAGGAAAATATCCCAAATCCATGGAGGCTGGGATGGGCTGGAGGGGAGAGGAAGCCCAGGCACAATGACTGTGAGTGAAAAGCTGCAGAACTCCGGAATCACAGAGTTCCAGAGTGGTTTGGGATGGAAGGGACCTTAAAGCCCATCCCTTTCCACCCCTGCGGGCAGGGACAGCTCCCGCTGTCCCAGAGTGCTCCGATGTTTCGGATGAATTCAAGGGGAAGGAAACAAACCCCATCATCTCTGAGTCCTGTCCCTCGGCCCTGCTCTGCTGCCGACCCAAAGGCCCAAACACATCTCCTGAGGCAGATGCTTCATTTTTAGAGGTTACTGAGGGATAATTCCACCCCTTCTCACCTTCGCTAGGAGCCATAACTGGGGTTTAAAAAATATATATATAGGTAAAAGACTTCCATGGATTCTTTCTAATCCAGCAGGGAAGAGCTGTCCCTGGCATTTCCCTCCGTGTGCGTGGGGAGGCTGCGCTGGACATTTTCCCACCCTACAGGACAAAGGTGTGGATTGAACACCACCAGAAATTACCAAGGCACACAGGGTCTCCCCCACCTCCCTCCTTCAATCCAAACCCTTCCTGTGCTGCAGAAAGCTTTTCCAGAGGGCGAGGAGCTCCAAGCTCCCAGCCCAGTGGGGTCCCTCCAACCATACAGCTCTGAAGGCACATGCCCAGGTGGCCTTCCCAGCCCCTCAGCCCTGTCCTTGCCACAGTCTCACATCCAGAGGTGCTCCAGCACGAGCTGCAGGAGCAGCACAAGGGGCGGAAGCTGTCCCAGGTGAGGTGTGCAGAGTGCAGCAAATCCAGGGAACATCAGCCAGGGAACATCCCACCCCATCTGTGTTTGTCCCGCACGTTCACCTTCCCAGAGCCCGAGCCCTCTGGAGTGGCTGCTCTCCGTTTATTTATGTCTCTGAGGAATGTGCCAGTGCTGCTAATGCCTGCTGCCGCAGCCCAGTCCGTAGTGCCAGCCCGATTATCCCGGCTGCCCTTCAATTCCCGGGAATCACTTGTGCCACGGCACTTAAGAAGTCGCGAGCGCTCGCCCGCCGCGGTGGCGTTTGGAAAATGGGAAGTGACACGGGGACTTTGCTCGCCGGGAAAGGGGAGGACAAGGCCACCGTGACAGGGAGGGATGGGACAGCCTCGATCGCGGCCGACAAACCCAACCCCATCCCGGATCCACGCGGGGCCCGACGGCCGCGGCAGAGCCGGGGTTAACGCGGGAGCGCAGCCGCGGCCGTGAACCTTAAACAAACTTCCAGCAGCATTTTCCTGGCAGCCCCTGACATTTTTCTTTATGTTTCGTCAGTCATATCCGAGCGATCAGACAGCCGCCGCACGTGGTACACCCACCAGGATTATTATCTCGAGCACAGGCCCAGAGCTCATTGCAGCAGGCATGTAATTCTTTACAATGTATGCCACGTTAAGTGTGTTGGGTTATCTATTCAACAGCTGACTGAGCCGCGCTCGCGGCTCCCCTCAACAACCGTGTAAGAAGCGATGACAATTGTACTACTTCATAAGGGCCGCATGCAACTCTGACACACACTTCACAGCAACCAGTCATCTATATAAACCAATTTCCAGAGCAAAATTGCACGGTGCCTCCACTCTGTTATAAACACAATGATATCCACTCAGAGCTGATAAATGCGCCGCGTTTCTCCCGAGCTTGAAAGAGCCGATTCCCTTCCTCCCTCCCTCCCTGCGGCTCCCGGCGGCGCCTGGGGACAGAGGGAAGGGGACAGAGGGAAGGGGACAGCGGGAAGGGAACAGAGGGAAGGGGACAGAAAGGAGGGACAGTGGGAAGGGGACAGAGAGAAGGGGATGGCGGGAAGGGGACAGTGGGAAGGGACAGCAGGAAGGCGACAGAGAGAAGGGGACAGCTGGAAGGGGACGGCAGGAAGGGACAGAGGGAAGGGACAGAGGGAAGGGGGCAGAAAGAAGGGGACAAAGGGAAGGGGACAGCGGGAAGGGGACACTGGGAACAGGACACTGGGCAGGGGACACTGGGGACAGCGGGAAGGGGTCAATAGGAAGGGGACAGCAGGAAGGGGCCACCGGGGACAGTGGAAATGAGACACTGAGAATGGGACACTGGGAAGGGGACACTGGGAAGGGGACACTGGGAAGGGGACACTGGGGACAGCAGGAAGGGGACACCAACACCCAGCACAGGGACACTCCCCCTCCTCAGAGCCTGCATCTGATGAGCTGTGAGAGAAAACAAGGTTAGGCCTAATTAAGGTTTTAAATACTTCTCAACTCTGGAGCAATTTTCAAATTAATTATGGTATCTTTTCGTAGGATTAATGCAATGTAATCCTTGTTACAGAGTAAAATATCTATAGCAACCACCAAGTCCTTGAAAAAATACTTCAACACCAAACACTCCAACAACAGGGGAGATTAAAGACTCAGACAAATTAAACCCATTTTTCCTGGCTATTAGAGCTGGGTAAAAGCTCTGTGGAAGTGTCCTGTGCATGCAAGGCTGGCTATGGACATGCTGGTGACATGGGAGGCTCTGATTTTGGGAATTCTGCAAATTCCCACCAGTTTGAGGTGGCAAATGTCATTTCTGCACTGCAGGCAAAGACTGAGGCTCCTGCATTGAGCATGGAACACCCCCAGTGTCACCGTGCAATGGAAAGATGAAATATGGCTACAGCGATCTTGATTTAATGAACCCTGTAATTGAATACCCAACCAAATAGACATCCTGATAAAACACAACAAGGAGTGCTAGTTTTTTAATTCAGAGAAAGAATAGGATCAATCTCTGTTTGTTTGCATTGTTCAACAGTATTACAGGAGAGTTAAAAAAAGTGATCGAGAACCATCCATAGGTGATTCTGTCCTGCTGTGTGCTGGAGAATAATTTAAATATTATAAAAACTAACAAAAACATTGGAAAATTAACATCTGTGCATTGCTATCACACTGCCTTTTTTTTTTTCAGTCCTGACCACTAAAAACACATACCACACACGTGGTTCATCCCACACACGTGGTGCTGACTCTAGAGGGTGTCGGAGATGAGGCAGGGCCAAGGCTGTCCCTCACTGCTGGGATGCTCTGGGACAAATCCCCAACGCTGTGCCTGGGAAGTGATGGCTGGGGAACAGTGGCAGGGTGGGGAAATGGGCCCAGAGGACCCCTGAGGTTCACTCATGGGGTACAAAGTCCTGGGACGTGAAGGGCCACGCAATGAAGATATGGATGGGCTGAGGAAAGCCGGGGGAGTCCACAGGGTCCAGAGCATCCCTGGGAAAACCTTCCAAAATCCGCCTTTCTGACCTGCTTGGAAAATAAAGTTTTTTGCAAGCCTCACACTGTCCTCCCTGAGAGTTCCCAACCCTGACTCATCCTCCCACATCCGGATTTATTTTTAAGGAAACAATTTACGCCGATCCACAGGGAAAGGCTTCCGAATCCCGAGCTCGCCGTGCAGTTATGGCTGGGAACAACGCGCAGAACAGGCACCGGCTCAGAACTGACTTTGCTTTCTAGATTGGTCTACAGTCCTCATTTTACTCTAATTTAACCTTTCCTAGTTAATTTATATCGGTTCAGCTTGCCAGCCTGTACCTGCCAGAGTGATCATCTCCCATCAAGGGCTGGGCGTGGACAGGGCTGCTCTCTGTCGGCTCCGTAACCAACACACCTAATTAAAGTCCTTAAAAACCTTTAATGTGACAAGACGAGACAGGAACGGGCAAGGAAAATAAGAGAGGATCTTTCAATTACTTTAATCACGCTGACTTTCGAATCCCTGTCAAAACACGGCGCGGGCTGAAACTTTCCGCAGTTTTCCCTTTTTCCAGGAGGCTCCCGGTGCCCGTCCCGGCTCGGCCGAGTCCCTTTTTTCCCTTTCCCTCAACGAGAACGGGAAGGGAGAGCGGAAAGGAAAGTAAATATAGAAAGCGCTTGTAATAAATGATTAAATTGTCCTCCAGGCACATTTTGCATATGAATATAAAAGTTGTGATTAATAGGTTATCTCGCACATTAACAAAGGCTCCGGCAAACAGCGGCGGGCTGTGCCAGCCCTTTCTGCTTTCAATGGAGCCGCGGCGGAGTGTTCGCCGCAGTCCCAAATTCTGGCCAACAAGGCCATCAAAGCCCGGCAGATTGCGGCTTTTGCACCCCGGGGGCTTCTTGCCCATTGTGAGCCTCAATGCCCCCACCGGGCTCGCGATTATGAGCGATTTAAACCAAAAAAACCACGCGGAAAACAATGTCCCATGCCAGGGAAGCGGGAACGGCTCCGTGCGGGGGACAATGGCGCTGCGACAAAGGCGACACCTGGAGCACCGCCTGCCCTGCGCTGCTCGAGCAGGGGAAGCTCTCCAGCCCAGAGCCTCCCTAGATGAATTCCCGGATGGATTGGACACCCCAAAGCAGAGCAAAGCCCAGCCCCACCGGGCCGGCACTGAGCGCGGGGCTCTGTCCCTCCCCAGGCCACCGGGATGGCCTTGGGGACCACTGCTGCCACCAACCCCGGGTGGCACTGCCCGGCCCGGGGTGCTCCAGGGTCCCTCACCCTTTGGAGCAGCAGACACCGCAAAGCAAACGCTGGCAGAGCCTTTCCCCACCAGACACCGAAGCGCTCCCGAGGAAATGGAAAGGGTACGTGATTTTGGCCACCAAAAATCCACTGCCACAGCAAATGCTTCCTATCCATCCCATTTCTTCCCGCTCGCAGATTTTTAATCCTCTCTTAAGCACTTTTAAAGTGCCCAATTTTTGTCTCATTTGAATTTAAATCAGCTTGTATGGAGAACTTGGAGAACTTTTTTTTTTTAAGCGAGCTTGTTTGGCAGGTACATTTTCCCAAGATCACCCAGCTTTAATTTTAAATTTCAAAAGCCTTGCGTTTAATCCCTTGAGCTGGCCTGGTACCTTGCACCATCTGTTCTGGGGTTTTGTTATAACCAAGAGCACCTGCAGAGTTTTGCAACATTTCAAGCTGTCTGTGGGCAAAAATCAAAATAATTATAATTTTCATAAACTAAAGGTGGCGATTCAGACGCCGCAGCCCCGATTTTCCACACCAGGTCTCTGCACTGGGAGCGTTTCTCCTGCACGAGGGGTTTTGTTCTCGCTGCCCCCGGATGGTCCAGGGGATGTCCATGGGCACCTGAAGCCATCCCAGCCCACCTCTGCTGCCTGCTCCAGGCTGGGAGCAGCTCTGCTCCTGCCACCACAGGCGGGACGGGCACAGAAGGAGAAGGCAATGGCCTTTTCCGGCAGCCACACTGCTCAGGGAGGTGGTGGCAAGGGGTTAAGGCCATCCCTGTCTGCTCCACATTTCCTGATCCAAAGGCATCTCCAGGTTCCTGCGGCTGGGAAAAGTTTTCTGCTACATTGGGCAAAGTAAAAATCCTTTCAAAAGATGGTGTTTGTTTAGACTTCATTACCCAGAGCTCTTTATGAGGGATAAACCCCTCCTCAGGGCATGCTGGATAATTTTAGATGGAGCATGGATGTCTCACCTTGGGGATGGGGAAGGCCCATCCCGAACTGTCCAGAACGGATCCCACGGTGGATCTGCAGCGCTGCCTCTGGCAGAGACTGAACAGGATCCTGTGGAAGTGGGCGGAGAGTCCCAATTCCTGCTGGACCTGTCCCCCCGGCCTCTGGTGCATGGCCCTGTCTGAGGCACGGTCTGAGCTCCTCATCTTCACCTTCATCTCCGTTCTGAACAGGGAAAGCTCAGACTCAACTGGGACTCGTTGGTGCTCGGTCCCTGCTGAGCAATGGATGCATAAAAAAAGGTGTAAAATGGTTTTTATAGAATCATGGAATACCCTGAGTGGAATACCCAGCCATGGACTCCTGCTCACACAAGGCCCAAAGCTCACCTTTCACCAAAGCTCACCTGTGTCTGGAACCTTCTGTGCTGCGGCAGCTGTGTTTGTGCAGGGGGGCTGAGGCAGGAGGGGCTGGGTGCCCTCCCTGGCCCTGATCCGCCATCTCCACATTCCTACTTCCGTGAAAAGAAAATGGAATTCAGTTCAATGATACTTTATATATATATATATATATATATATATAAAAATATATGTTTAAAAATATATTTATTTATTTATTTTTATATATATATATTTATATCTTTTTTTAAAAACCAAAAAACAACTCGTGACACTTGTGGAAGCCATGTCTGTGCCCAGGGGGCTGCGAGGCAGGAGGATCTCCCCCACTCCGCAGTTTGGGGGTCCCAGGGAGGGTGGGCTCTGTCTCCAAGGAGCAGCTCCGTGCTCCCTGCAGGAAGCAGCACCCATGGGCCGATTCTCACCCAATTCCCACCTCCCCAGTCCCTGTTAAAAGTCACGAGGCTGTGCCTGCACCAGAAATAGTTTGCTGAGGCAGACGATGCGGGGATGGGAACGAGACCCAATTAAAGCGAATTGGTGCCTGGAGAGTCAGATATTCCCAGGAGACCGAGAGCTCCCTGGGAGCAGCTCCGGGGTCACTTGGGATGCAAACGGGAGAAGGGCAGGACAGGAAAATGCTTGAGCTGAATCTGCCGCGTGGCTGTGGGTCCCTCGTGACCACGGAATGGTGAGCGGGGAAGAGGGAGAAAACCCTACAAAAACCCCACGAAAACCAACCCCTCACTGCTGGGCTAAAGCAAACCTTGAGACACCACAGCCCCAAACTCTCCACAAGTCCTGCCAGGAGGGGACAGCCGCGGGGGTCGGGCTGTGCTCCAGGGAACAGGGACAGGAGCAGAGGGAACGGTCTCAGGCTGGGCCAGGGCAGGCTCAGGGTGGACATGAGCAGGAATTTCCCCATGGAAAGGGAGCTCAGGCCTTGGCAGTGCCCAGGGAGGTTCGCAGTGCCCATCCCTCGAGTGCCCAAGGAATTCCTGGAGGTGACACTCAGAGCTCTGGGCTGGGGACAAGGTGGGATGGGCACAGCTTGGGCTCCATGGGCTGGGAGGGCTTTTCCACCCTAGACAATTCTGGGATTGTGTGGAAACACCAGAAGGTTCTGGGGCTGAGGCAGCACAGGAAGGGGGTGGGGACTCCGGGGTCAGTCTGGGCTGGCACTGAACGCTGTGGTGGCATCAGTGTCACCTGTGCTTGGCACCCGGGGGCGGAGGGGAGTAAAGGTCACCTCAGCAATGGTTCCACAGGGGACATCAACATCCTCTCTGTTATATACATATTATATACATACATTGGTGCTATTTTGCTTCTAAATCCTGCTGAAAAATTAAATTCAATAAAGTCCAAATCTTTTGCCAAGGAACCCAGGAATATTTTAAATCTGGTAACAGTTGTGCAGTTCTGAGCTACAGAATCAACACTTCGCCTTTCATTTTTATGCGCCCAGAAAATCAATTTATATTTTCTTTATCTCTTTTATTTATATTTTATATATTTCCTACAGATTCTTTATTTCCTTATTTCACTTTTATCCCTTCATTCCTTCCTCTCTGAATACAAGGGAGAAATTTCAAAAGTTCTAAAGACTATATTGTGCCAATGAGTGATTTTTTTTCTAGGTAACTCCCTAAGCTCATGGTGCATAAAATTGGGATTTTAGTATTTTTTTTAAATCAATAAGCAAATATTGAAAAAAATTATAATTCAAAAGAAGAAAGACTAGAAATTTTATATTTTCATGAAAGGCACTATGCATTGTATTACCCCCCTTTCAGTTTTGTGATTTATTTCTGGTCGCTCCGGGCTGTTGGAAAGAGAAGCAAATGGGATTAGGATATCAAATGTTGGGATGGCTCCTGCATTTATCTGCCTCGCGAGGGGCTGGAGCCGAGCCGGGGCTAATGGAAACCGTGCACCCCAAATTCTGAATTTGCGGCTTCAAAGGGAAACCCTTCTGCTCCGAGGATCCCATTTGTGTGGGGAAACCCAATTACTGCGGGGTTCTTGTAGCTCCCTCTCTTCTCTTCCGCCGCTTTTTGCTCCGAGTGCTCATTCTGCTTTGATAACCTCGCCACAAATAAAGTGTCACCCCCGGCTCTTATCTCCCAGCTCGCAGCTTTCCAATTTGTCTCCGTTAGTTCCCAACTTGACTCCCTATTAATTACCCCCACGGGGTCCTGCGGGGCTGCAGCACCAGCTCTGCCCCCGGCAGGGATCGCGGGGGGCCTCGGAAACCAAATCCCACAGAGACATAGAAATCCCAGCAAAACAAACCGAAAACAAGCAAAAAACCCCCACAAAACCACCGCCAACAACAACAACAACAAAACCCCAAAAAATAACCCAAAAGAACAAAAAAAACCCAAACCAAATTAAAAAAACCCACAAAAACATCACCAACAAGCAAAATACCCCTCCCAAAAAGAACTCAGAACAACAATAAAAACAAAATAAACAAAAAAAAGAAAAAAAACCCCACCAACAACAACCAAAAAAAAAAACGCCAGGAAAAAAGAACTCAAAACAAAAACAAAGTGAAAAACAAATCAAACAAAAAACCCCCACAAAACCACCATCAACAACAACAACAAAAAAACCTGAAAAAAAGAACTCAAACCACCAATGGCAAAAATTAAAAAAAA
>VZRL01000719.1:82884-104546 GCA_013397895.1 Origma solitaria
AAAAAAAAACCAACCTGGAAAAAAAGAACCCAAAACAACAAAAATAAAAACAAACCAAACAAAAGACCCAAACAAACAAACAAAACCCCAAAAAACCCAAAGGAAAGAAAATCCCAAATATTTTGGCCATATGTCTTGACTAGATGTGAACAGCAAATCAAAGGTCAGAAGATCTCGCAGGCATCACAACATTTACCCCAACTGACTGCAGAGCTCAGCAGTGTTGGGCTCACCCCACCCATGCCCTGCCCATTCCATGCCATCCTTGGGATGCTGCTCTGCGCCCCAGGAGCCTTCTCTGGGTGATTTCTGACGCTGGAAAATCCCTCCCATTCCCCAGAGCACAGTCCCCAGCCCTGAGGAGCTGCTGCAGAGTTCCCGGTCCGGAGCCTGAATCCAGAGCGGCGCAGGGAATGAAGCCAAGGCACAAACTCTGTTTTGGCTGTCTGCAGCTGCCTGCCCCTGCCTGTCCCAAAAAGGGGTGAAAAAGGGATCCCAACCCCAGGTGCCCTGAGAAAGTTACTCTGACTTCCTAAAAGTCCTTTTTAAAATGAAAGCTTTGCTGGAGTAACTGCAGAGTCTGATAAAAATCTGTAAAATCCCTCTCGTGTTGGAAAATTTTCCTTTTCAGGAATCTGCTGTCGCTGTCCAGGGATGTCCTCAGAACACGCACACGGCCCTGGGACAGACCCGACACAGCAATGGGGCAGGGAAGGAGGGAAGCACCACTTCCAAATTAATCAGACATTTACTCCGAGTTGTTTAATAAAAAATAACTGAAACAAAGTAAAAACTGTCTGAAATCTTCTAATGAGAGAGCCTGGCGAAGGAATCCCTGTGATTGTTCCCGGCAGCCATTAATTAGGAGCCACATTTCCACAGTGCGGTGAGAGAGGATAAATACTCAGCCACCACCTGATGTGAGTGACCCAGCCCCAATCCCAGAGTTAAACAAATAGAATCTGATTTGCAGAGGACATTATTCAATATTTTAGCCATTAACTGCTGCTAAAATAATTCAAGGCTCCAATTGGAGCTGTCTTTATTTGGATTATTTCCAGCATAGTCAGAGAACAGCACTCGGCATCAATTAACGCCCAGTTTTCATCCTGAACTTCCAACAGGAATTTGTGATGTCCAAACCAGCCCTCCCTGGGTGAGGAATCTCAGATCCAGCATGGCTGAATTTTGGGCATTTCCTTATATTTTGACTAATGCCATCAAGGAGAATCTATTGATTTTCTAAGCTGGTTTTTAATGAATTATCACACCCGGAGCCTGTGGCTTTTTAAAAATCTTCGCAGCCGTGTGCAGGAAGGCTTTGAAAGCTAAAAAAAAGGGAAAAAAAAAAAGAGAAAGCAAAAGGAATGTTTCCCTCAGTTCTGATGCTCCCAAAGCCCCGAGTAGTTAATTTATGGAATCTCCTGTTAGTGAGTGAACAAAGGTAAAAATAACAGGCCAGTTATAAACTGGTGCTGTGATGACATCGTGAATTATTGAAAAAGGGCACCTTCCGTGTGACCAGCGAGCCATCAATCAGAGCAGACAGTGATGAGAAAAAGAGGCTCCGGCGCTGGCTCTGTGGCAGCAGAACAATCCCAGCTCGCGGGCGGCAGCGCTGCCGTGCCCCGGTGTCACCGCGGTGTCACCGCATTGTCCCCGCATTGTCCCCGCGCCTTTGAAGGGCCAGAGCGGCTCTCTCCTCTCCTCTCTGCCATCCCGGAGTCAATCAACCCCGCTCGGGCCACTGCTGCCCTGCTCGTTCCGTCTGCACAATGGCAGGACACGCACGCACATCCCTTCAAGCCCCCATGAATTTTTTATGTTCGCTCCGGCCCGGCTGCGGAGGGTGGGCTCGGAACGGGAGCCCCCCGAGACAGAGCCCCCTTGGAGGGTTTTGTGTGAACTCAGCCCTTCCCGAGCCCCCCTCGGGCCCTGCCTCGCCCCCGGAGCCGCCAAAGCGCCCCACAGGGGATCTATTCCATAGGGAATGGGAACGCCCTCGGCTCCCACTGCTGCCGAACAGGGAGTGTGAGAAACAGCCAGGGAAAAACCTGCCTAAATCACCCAAACCTGCCTTAATCACCTGAATCCCAAACCTGCCTAAATCACCCAAACCTGCCTTAATCACCTGAATCCCAAACCTGCCTTCATCACCCAAACCCCAAACCTGCCTTCATCACCCAAACCCCAAACCTGCCTTCATCACCCAAACCCCAAACCTGCCTTCATCACCCAAACCTGCTTTAATCACCCANCAACCCCCAAACCTGCCTCCATCCCCCAAACCCCAAACCTGCCTTCATCACCCAAACCTGCTTTAATCACCCAAACCTGCCTTCATCACCTGAATCCCAAACCTGCCTTAATCACCCAAACCCCAAACCTGCCTTCATCACCAAAACCTGCTTTAATCACTCAAACCTGCCTTAATCACCCAAACCTGCCTTTATCACCCAAATCTGCCTTCATCACCCGAATCCCAAACCTGCCTTAATCAAACCAAATACGGAACCTGGCTTAATCAACCCAAATTCTCCACTGGCTTCCAAAGGAAGCGAATCTTGCAGCTGAGCCAAAGAGTGTGGAGGATGAAGGGAAAAGTACACTCCAAGTTTTAATTTTAGCTGGATTAACAGAGGAGAGGCTCCCTCACCTGATGCCCCCTGGAATTCTATCCCAAACTTTCTCTCCAATCCTGGTTCAGATGTTGGACACTCTGAATGAGCGCTGGATTCCTGCAGCTGCACTAGGAGGAATAAAGTGTGGATAACTCTAGCTCTGCACAACAAAGCCGCTCCCAGGAGCCCAGGGATGCTCCCCATGGAATCCCAGGAGTGCTCCCACGGTATCCCAGGGGTGCTCCCATGGTATCCCAGGGATGATCCCATGGAATCCCAGGGATGATCCCACGGTATCCCAGGGGTGCTTCCCCAGCCTGAATCCCCAAGGGATGCTTTGCCAAATTCTTCCAGCCCCCATCATTGGGCGCTGGCATGGAGGACACAGGGAGGGCGGGAGGGCAATGCGGGATATGCGGATGCAGGGATGGGGGAATGCTGGGATGCAGGGATACAGGATGCAGGGATACAGGGATACAGGATGCAGGGATACAGGGATACAGGATGCAGGGATGCAGGGATACAGGATGCAGGGATACAGGGATAGAGGGTGCAGGGATGCAGGGATACAGGATGCAGGGATGCAGGGATGCAGGGATACAGGGATACAGGATGCAGGGATGAAGGCACAGAGGGATGCTGGGATGAGAGGATGCAGGGATGTAGGGATAAAGGGATGTAGGGATAAAGGGACACAGGGATGTGAGAAGGAGGGGATGCAGGGATACAAGGATACAGGGATGAGTGGATATATGGATGTAAGAATAAAGGGATGGGGGGATACAGGGACACAGGGATACCGGGATGCAGGGACAGAGGGATGCAGGGATACTGAGATACAGGGACACAGGGATACCGGGATTCAGGGACACAGGGATACCGGGATTCAGGGACACAGGGATACCGGGACGCAGGAGTGGGGCTGCCTCCCTGCCCCGGCCCCTCTCAGCCCCGAGCCCGCGGTGCTGCCCCTCAGAGCCCCCAGCCCTGCACCCACCCTCATCCCCAGCCCCGCTCCAGCAGCACTTCCAGGGAATCCATTTGTCTCCAGGGAACCTCATACCACTCCAAACCTCTACTCTGCCACTTAATTGTTCCTAACAGGTAAATCAAAGGTAAAAGAGAACTAATTAATTTTCCAGCTCAGTTTTATTTTACTGTTACTGTTTGGAGAAAATAGAACTAAACCCCATTAATGTTAAGGTAAGACCATGAAACAACATAATATAATGCAAGAAAGACATTTAATAGCATAGAGGAATGTTAAATTACTAATTAACTCCAAGTTCCTGGATAAAAAAGCCGAGTAATTTACAGGATTATTGCAACATGCAGCTCAGATTGCCACGAGGGTCAGCTCGGGAGCATTTCCTGCTATTTCCTTCACCGGGGTGGTTATTGGAGAATTCCTCTCACATTAAAATCTCCTGTCCTTACCCACAGTTCAGTGCTGCTAATTAGCAGCCGCTCAGCTTCCCCAGCAGTCATTTTTTTCCATGTGAAGCTGCCAAATGTTCCCAACTGCTCCAGACGCTCCCCAGCCCCACCGCGAGTGTCCGAGCCCACCCCGGTCCGGTTCTGCTGCCCCTGGGGCTCAGCGAGCCCCGAGCAAACCCTGGGTGCTGCTCTGTGTCCGGGCCAGGTGGGTTGGCAGAGCCCTTCTGGCGCCTTGGCTGAGCTACACAACTCGGCAATGTCTATTTTTTCCCTCCTCTCTTTTCCCAAAGACGCAAATCCTGCTCAGGCGCTCGACACCGCGAGCTCTCCAAGCTGTGGGGTTTTTTCCCTTCAAAAGCGACCGTTTCAGCATTCTATTTAAACTTTTATTCAAACAAGAAAGCCAGGAAAGGCATCTTTTAGTTTTTCCCTAAATATATAAGAAGAATGCCTGAACTTTGATGAATAATTGATTAAATAAAGCATCGCCCATCAAAGGCAGGAAGAGGAGCTGCTCCACAGAAAGGCTCCACTATCAAACAGCACTTTGTTGTCTTAAACACTGCTCAGATTGGCATTGCAGAGCTCGTGGCACATTCATGTTGGGGTTATAAATGGCAGCAAAGAGATTATCATTATTATTATTATTATTATTATTATTACTATTCGAAAAGGGGAATAGAATGCAGCTTTTATTGGTTCTAATTAACAACCCAGCAGTCCGCAAAGGGAGAAATTTGGCCGAGAATTGCAGAGCCTCCTCTTTTCCTCTCCCTTTTGTTGGCTTTATGACTAATTTATGTTTAACCTTCTAGAGAATCCACGGTCACAAGACACTTTCTCAAAAAATTCAAAGCAACTTTGGCTGTGTCCAATAGGAGGGCAAAAGGTCTGGGGAGCTGGGGAAGGGCTGGGAATTGAGAGAGGCGCACGATCTTCTTCACCTCCTCTTCACGGCACTGAGAGCAATCAGGAAACAACCACTAATTGCTTCATCAAAATTAAGCTTCTCCATCTTCATACCAATTATTTCCCCGTGGCTGTTTAGAGTTTCATGAGCCTCCCATCTACACGAAGGGAAAAAAAAAACCAGGGATGTGAATGGCAGCACATTTCCCAGGATGGGGAGAGGGGCATTTGGATTTCAGGGCTCATCTCTGAAATTCCTTCTTTAAATTCCCAAAGTCGCCTGAAACATAAAGCACCTGAATGTTCTGGTGCTGCATCTACACATGAGAAAGGATTGTAAAATTGACTTAGGACAAGAGTGCGAAATTCCTTGTGCTGACAGGGATAAATCCATTCCGTCGATGATCAAAACAGTAGCCCAAGGGTAACAAAGAACAAGTGTCAACCACATTTCCTTTCAAGTGCCACAAAAATCCCCCCTGGGAATTCCAATCATGATGCTCTAGAACTGTATTTATATAAGGGTTGGTGTTTTTTAAAAAAGGAGGGAATATAAAGGGCAAAAAGACTACGTTTGGAGGGTGAAGAACTTCTAAACCGGTTTAATTTTTCCATCCAAATATGACGATGGAGTATTTGAATGTGAATTTTAAAAGTATTTAAAATTAAGTGCATTACTCAATGCTCAAAAAGACCTTTTTTATCCTCGGTGATGTGCTGCAGGGATCTGCATTTAATACCTATTAGTGGATATATAAATATATATATCAATAAAATATACATTATGGATGTATAAACACTCTTACATAAACACATACACATATATATAATTATTTTATATGTATTGTGTCTCTACGCTGTGATGGAAGTGATAATCCTTGAATTCTGTTTCCTTTTGCGATGCTCCTTAGGGGTGACAAACGCCTCCCTGTACATCCCAACGGGAGCAGCATTTCCTTCCCAACCCATGGGTGCTGCGGTCACGGGAGCCCAGCCCAGCTCTGCCCGCTGGGCTTTGGGGTTTTTCTGACTTCATTGTGTTCTCTCGCTGCTCTGGTTCCCTCCACTAATGATTCCAGCACTGCTATCACTCCATCCTTCGCTGTCTCTTGGCACAGAACGGAGTGATGGGAGCTTGCCACAGAAATATCCAGATATGTTTTTAATATAAGCTTTATATTTCCGTGCCTTTGGGGAAGTCAAGCTGCAGATGGGCAGAGGAGGCGACTCTTCCCTGCGAGACTCCAAAAAGTCCTGGGTGCAGCTGAGAACCTTTGGTTATTTTTCCAGAAATGGGATTTTTTCCTGCTAGCTGGCAGAGGCAGCTGATGAGGAGCCTATTCCCATATTAGCAAGGGTTCCTGTCACTGGGAATTATCAAACCAGCCCACATTAAATGCAGATTCTGTGCGTGCTCCTCCAGGGGAAGCACACACCTCCAGGCACAAACTTTCCATGAGACGGAAAAGTGAGGCAAAAGGATAAAGAGAACAGTGGGCAAAAATAAAATATTTAGTGGCTACTTTTCATCTAGAGGGAATACAACAGGCCACAGATCTCCACTTTCCCCCCACTTTAAAATAAAGATGGTTTAAAAGATACCAATCCCGGGGTTCCTGGAATTCTGCACAGCTTTAGCTTTGTCTTATGAACTCAGATCATGCCGAAGTATCTCAGAGGTGCTGTGTCATCATAGTGTGAGCCAGAAAACACAAAACCACCAGTTAAACGTGGTCTAAAACTTGGTTTTATTGGGTTTTTGTTCTACATTTCATTACCCAAAATGCTGAATTTCCACAAATTATCGCACATCCTGCTGGGCTCCATCACTCTATCCCGTTGGGGTGCACACCCCACGGGCTCCGGGACAGCATCCCGGGCCCTGTCCCTGGCACCGGGCACGGCTCGGGGACAGCATCCCGGGCCCGTCCCTGTCCCTGGGCACGGCAGGGCTCAGCCCCAGGGCCGTGCTCCCACCGAGAACCCTCCGCTCGGCTCCCGGCCGGGCAGGGAGAGGGGAGCGACGTGCGCGGGGTGCGCGGGGAGTGCGGGGTGAGCGGGGAGTGAGGGATGCGCGGGATGAGCGGGGTGCGNTCCTTGCCACCAGGCACGGCTCGGGGACAGCATCCCGGGCCCGTCCCTGTCCCTGGGCACGGCAGGGCTCAGCCCCAGGGCCGTGCTCCCACCGAGAACCCTCCGCTCGGCTCCCGGCCGGGCAGGGAGAGGGGAGCGACGTGCGCGGGGTGCGCGGAGCCGTCGCCGCCCATTCATCGCAGCCTGCCCCGGCCGAGCCGCCCCGGGATGGTCACCCCGGGATGGTCACCTCGGGATGGACACCCCGGGATGGACACCCCGGGATGGTCACCCCGGGATGGTCACCTCGGGATGGTCACCCTGGGATTGTCACCCCGGGATGGTCACCCTGGGATGGACACCTCGGGATGGGCACCCCGGGATGGTCACCCCGGTGCCGCCGAGAGCCGCCGGATAATGCCCCTGAGGCCGCGCACCGCTCCCGGCAGCGGGATCTGCCCGCTCCAGCCCAGCATTCCACAAATAACCCCTGGAAAACGCCTCTGCCCGCAGCCCTGCTCCTCACCCCGGGGCGATTCCCGGGCCCCGCACGGAACGCGACGGACGCGGCACCGGCAGGGCTCGCTCGGTGCGAGCAGCATTGTTATTCCCACATTCCTCATTAACGCCGCATTCCAGCAGTGCGAAGCGAATCAAGCGCTGCCTCGGAAGGCACCGACCCTGCCTGCAGCCCGGGAAAGGCAGGAATCCTGCCCAGAGCCCGGCAGGAATTGCTGGGGACACGGTCTGATTAACCAGGGCAGGAATCACCTCCGGGAAGGAAAAGCCAACAGAGGGGCTGGGGGCAGGACAGGATGTGCGTTTAGAGCAACGCGAGGATGCTTTGGGTTTAAATTGCTGCTAAAATGCTGCATTCAAACAACAGCAGCACTTCAAAGCATCCATTTCTCTGTTTTGGCCGCTGAATTTAACTCAGTTTTTTGAAAACCTCCTTGCTCTGAGATGAATTTATATGAACCGGGAGCAAAATGTTTCCCGCCTGTAATGGCAGTCCGGATAACATTTATCAAATTGGAAAACGCCCTGGGGAAGGTGAAGCCTGTGTGTCATGGGGAGCGATTCTCTAACCCAGGGTGCCATTCATGTTGATTTTTAAAAGTGTTCAAGTAACAGATGCGACCTCAATAACTCCAAACTTTCACTCACTCTTCTGGAAGGAAAAGGAAAACTTCTGGAAGTTTTACAGATTACGTTTCCTGACTGTGGATTCTCCACGGAAAATGACGCCATGAGTGTATTCTGAGCGTTGTCATTCCCTGAACGTGAAGATCCACACTTTCAGGGAATGTGCTTCCAGAGCCCGCAGGAAAACGTAGGGAAATGAGCTAATGGGCTTTAGGTTGGAATTATATAATTATAGACTCCATTAAAAAGAAAAATGCAACTAATTAGATTTTAAACAAATAACCTGTTGTGCCTTGCAAAGATAGAGATTCGATTGCTCGTTGGATTTGGACATAGTGAGATAATCTGAGCACTTAAGAGAGAATTCCTGGTATTTCATGGCTTAACTACAACCAAACCACGCTCGAATCACGAGCAGTAAAGTTGGAGAGGACACTGATCTCCAACTCCAGCAGCTGCTGCCTTCTGGGAGCTGAGGAATTTTAATTTCCCTGTTGAATCAGAGCCCCAAACGCCTGCACTCGTTCCACCGCTAATTAATGCACCCGTTGAGCTGCGCTAACGAGACCAGGACACATTTTTTGGGCTGCCTGGGTTGTTTGTACTGCAGAAATTCTCATCACTGACTTCCTGTCAGTACTGGAGCCCAACTCCTCTGCTGCCTGAAATCCCAAAATCCCAATGCTGCTCCAGAGCTGTGGGAACCGAGGGCACTCCAGTCCTTCCTTCCTTCCTTCCTTACTTCCTTCCCTCCCTTCCTCCCAAAGGATTTAAATTCAGGGTTTTCCCAAAGCCATCCCTCCAGATATGATTTTTTTGGTCACTGCTGTTGACATGATTCATTCTTTATTAATGAATTGCCAGCTCGTTCTCTCTCTCAACCTTTATTTCAATATTCACCAATTCTTTCAGCTCAGCATCACTGTTCCTATCAACCTGCCTGGGACATGCTCCAATAAAATGCGTTTTAGATTTTCACCAAGTGCTGCAGCTTTGGGGCATGTCTGGGATGCAGTGCAGTCCTTTTTATTACATTTCACTTTTTTTACGTTGTGGGAAATGGAAATTCCAGGATTTTTAGCCAACAGTTGCTCTCTAAAAGCTGAGGAGAGGAAGGTCTTTATCAATGCATGTGAAAGATAATTATTGCCTTCTTGAGCAATTATATCAACCTGTCTGAACGTCTCTATCGAATGCACTCAACCCCTGTCAACATTTTTGCTGCTGGATTAGAGTTTTAGTAGAGCTTTATATAAATTATATAAGTTATACATAAATTATCAAACCACAGCCAAATACGTGGGCCTTTCAAACCCATCCTGGCTCCCAGAGTGATTCACACACATCCCTCGTTATTGTTAACGAGGCCTCTTCCAGAACACCAAGAACACGGATGTTTGAATCTCGTTGTAACTAAAACTCTCGCACCGCACCTTTCCAGGACTGGGCCTCTCCCCAAAGAACAGCACGCGTTATTCCTGGAGCTGATTGCTGGCTGAAATCCCTGAAATCCCGGCCCAGTCCTGCTCCTGCCCCAGCCCCGAGCTCATCCCTCATCCCTCCCAGCTCTCCTCAGCCTGAACAGCCCAGAACCCATCCTAGCTCTCCTGAAATCCCCGAAACAACGCCCGGAGGAGCTGCTGCTCTGCCAGGCTGGGGAGCACACCCCAGGAGCCCCAAATCTGCTCCTTTTGCTCCCACCCAGCCCCTGCCAGGCTGCCCTGAGCCCTGCCTGCCCTCAGCCCTCCGGTGTCACCTCTGGCCCCTGCAGACGCTCCTGTCCCTCGGAGCCGTCCTGCAGAGCAGGGAAGGTCCCAGCCATGGACTGCTCCTTTCCCATCCTTGCTCTGCTGGCCAAAGCCAGCGAGGAGGTGTCCCTGAGCCCCGGACAGCCCCGAGCCGCAGCTGCTGCCCAAAACCGCGGTCAGAAACCCCAAATGGACAATCCCCACCTGTTTCCCAAACCCAGCTCAGGCAGCACGTTTGGCTCTAGAGGTCTCACTGGCTCCGGCTCCAGCCCCGCTGAGATCTCTCATGGCAATTCCCCAGCCCAGGGGCAGACCCCAAAGGGGTTTGATTTATTCCCCCCATGACACCCACCTTGTGCTCCGCATTTAAATCCTCTTTATGCCCAAATCATCAGTTTTTTGGGGTGCACATGAGTAATGAATTTCAAGTATTGCATTTTAACTCTTGGTCCTCCCTGAGAAACTCGAGAAATGTCATGTTCTGAACTCCTCCTAAAAACAGAAGAGTAGAGAAGGAGCTGGGGTTTTCTAAATTCATCAGTGATTGCGAGTTTCTCTGCTGCACAAAACCCCTCCCAAATTCCCGGGAAGCCCAGGTAGCCTCACAGCCACTTCACAGAGTGTCATAAAAGGAAGGAAAAAGAGCGGGGAGAAGAGAAAAACCCCAGCAAAAGCCCCAAGCCCGCTCCCCCTGCGCTGCCTCAGCTGCACATCACACATGCGGAGCATTGAACCATCCCCTTAAATATTATGACATGGAGAAAATCACATTGTGCTTTAACCTATCAACAAAGGAGCAAAGCAATTACAGGGCTAAACACAGTCGAGGAAGACCCAATAAAGAGAAATCCAAGAAAATTTGGTGAAAATTCTTCAGGGGCCTTACAATGTTTAATCATGCTTCAGGCCTAAATTAATATTCTGCTTCTAATTCAAAAGGCTGAACCACCAAGGTACATCTTTTGGGTATTTTTAATAACCAGAGTACAACACTCGGTGAATTAGCAGCTGCTCTGACTGGTATTTTACTTTTTCTTTGCTTGCTCAAGTAAAGCAGTTAATATTGGTATAATCATCAAACTAACATTAGTCAGACAGAAGGACAGATCTTTTCTGTATTGTAATGCAGAATATAAAAAAAATGAAACCAAGACTTAGAAATTCCTTTGTGTATTAAATAATTTTTTCTTAGGCAGTTTCAATAAAACAAAGACAAAAATTCTGTTATATTCACCCATTTTCTAAAACAAACAGCCGATTAAAGAGTACATAAACACGTGGCAAGGAGGAAAAAACCCCTCATGTACTGCTCCCCACTGCTGTCCAAGAGACAGGAGAAATATTTATGGGAATAAATCCACCCTGTTCAAAACTGGGGGGAAAATGCCCTCCATAAAGCTGAAATTCTTGGTCAACAGATTTAATCCTGTTTGGGTTTTTTTCCCTTCAGGTATTTGCAAATGTGTCAGTGGATGAGATTCCCAGGTTTACGTCTGCTTTGTGGAACTATCCATCCAACCAACACTTATTTACCCAACTTGGAATAATCCCGTTCAGTTGTCAAGGAGAAAGAAACTTTTCCTTAAAATAAACATGAAGGAGAGACTGGAAAGCTCAAAACTGTGACCCAGAAGGACATTTCAGTTCCCTCATCTGTTACTGCTGCTCTAGTGCTGGAGAACAGCCCAGGAACTCCAGAGCTGGCCTCACTTTCCAGCTTGGACACGGAGAAAATCCATGGGATTCAGCACACGGAGAAAATCCATGGGATTTGGCACACGGAGAAAATCCATGGGATTCAGGACACAGAGAAAATCCATGGGATTCAGCACATGGATTCCCATTTCCATACAATTCCTACCCAAAACTGCAGCCGAAGGAGCCAAAGCCACACTGACCACATGCAGTGTTCCCCAAAATCAAACCCCGATTCCTGCCCAGCTCCTGCTGTGCTGTACTGCTTGTGCAAGAAATTGGTTGTCACAAGGAAAAGATAATTTCTTTTTAAATAAAGGAGAAGCAGAGATTAATTTTTTTTAAACAAGTAGAAAGCATTATTTTCTTCCTCAAGAAAAAAAATCACATTTCCGGGGAGTCTCATTTCCGACACAACACTGAGCACTGCCCACTGCCCATTCCTGCAGCACAGGGAGACCAGAAATGGATCCAAACATAACCCAATTAGCGGAAAATAATCTTTCCTTTGGTGCTTCCAGCATCTCCAGGAGCGGGTGAAACATATGGGAAGATTGGTTTGACAGAGAGAGCAACTTTCTTGTGCAAGGGGCGATGGGAAGAGACCCAAATCAGAAGGAGAAATTCAGCGCAGCTCTCGTGGCCCGTGTGCCACTGCCAGGAGCACTTTGGGCACCCACAGCCGGACCCGCACAGCATTCCCAGGAAAACCAGCTCCACGGGAAGGACCGGATCTGTTTTACATCCCCTCGAAAACAGGGTCCAGATTGCGAAAGGATGAGCCAGGAATCCAACCCAGTGAAACCACGAAATCTGCGTGGGGAAAAAGGGGAAAGCTGCTGAGGAGTTCTCCGTCAGCAGAGAACATCTGAGCAGATCCCAGGCACAGCCTAATTAAGCAGGAAAAGCGATTTTGTGTCAAGCTGCAGCCTAGGAACAGGCGGGCAGGGACGCTGCCCACCTGGGGGGCTTCAGGGCACTGCGGGGGACCAGGGAGGGAGCTGTGCTCGGGCCACCACGGGATGGGACAGGTGATGGCACAGGGACTGGTGATGTCACAGGGGCAGGTGATGGCACAGGGCAGGTGATGTCACAGGGGCAGGTGATGGCACAGGGCAGGTGACGTCACAGGGACTGGTGATGTCACAGGGACTGGTGATGTCACAGGGGCAGGTGATGGCACAGGGCAGGTGATGTCACAGGGGCAGGTGATGGCACAGGGCAGGTGATGTCACAGGGGCAGGTGATGGCACAAGGACAGGTGACGTCACAGGGACTGGTGATGTCACAGGGACAGGTGATGTCACAGGGATTGGTGATGCTGTGGGGACAGGTGATGTCACAGGAGCAAATGACAGCATGGGTGATGTCACAGGAGTAGGTGATGTCACAGGTGATGTCACAGGTGACTCAGAGGTGATGTCACAGGTGATGTCACAGATGATGCTGGAGGTGGTGGTACTTGTGCCTGGTTTGGTTTGGAATCCTCTCCACAAAGCCAAAATATTCCATGGAAGATTGGACAGAAATTGAGAAGGAAAAGAGAACATGGAGGGGAGATCGGGTCAGGTGAGGGCAGGTGAGGTCAGGTGACATCAGGGCAGGTGAGGCGAGGCGATGTGGGAGAACCAATCCGATCTCTCCCAAACCAAAGCCAGCTCTGTGCAAAACCCAAGCCTGATTTCACCAAACAAGGATTTTTTGGGCTCAGAGCATCGCGAGTCCAGGCTCTCACAGGCCCTGAAAATCTGCAGCACTTGGCTCCCACTCCTCCTTCACACCACCCCGGGACCATTCTGGCCAGCAGAGGCCATCAGTCACTGCATGTCCCCCCGTCCTGTCTGCCATCACCCCCCCTTGGCGGAGAAAGGAGCTTTTCCCTGAAAATCCTGCCCTGTTTGGCGTTCCAAATATTCCCCAAGGAGTGTGCTGCATGCAAGGAGAAGGCTCCACACGAACCTCCCTCGTGTCAGAAGAAACCTGGAGCCACAAAACCTCTCTGCAATTTGTCCTCAAAACCTTCCCAGTGGCGTCTATCCCCAGCCACCCATCGGAGGTGTTTTCACTGGAATTTAATCCTTTTAATTCTCTGTCTATGCTCCTTGATCAGGTATGGAAAGAAGGACCCACCCCTCCTGCCCTGCTGCAGCCCCACAGATCCTGTCCCAGAGGCCATTCTGGGGGACACTGGGACTTCCCGTGGGGATGATGGGCTTCAGGCAGAGCGCTGCTCAGTGTGGGAACACACCCAACAGAAATATGGGAGAAAACTCCCCCTGCCCAGACCGAACGGGGCTGGGCGGGCAGAGGTGAGCCAGGGCTGCTCCCGGGCACAGGACAGGCGCGGGGGATGCACACGGGGCACTGCCTGCCTGGAAATCCATCCAGCTCATCCAGCGTCGCTTTTATGGAGCCACGAAGGTGCTCCTGAAGATTGGAAAATTTATTTCCTCTTGGAATGGTTTCAACACCTCGTTTGGTTAATCTGTGTTTTCTGTATTTGTGTGAGTTTATTTAATCTGTGAAACCATCAATCTGCAACAATGAGCCTGGGATGCAACAAAAATTCTCTCACCAGGAGTGGGCGAATCTGTTTATAAAAATATCCTTGAGTGTCTCCCTGCCCTCTGTTCCTGCAAATGTTGAAATGGAAAAGAGAACAACCCTTCTATTTTCCTCTCTTTCCTCCCCTTTCCCAGGTGATTTTGGAATCGCCTCTTTTCGTCCCTTTCCCTGCACTTTCCCCACGTGGGCCAGGCTGAAGCTCCACAGCCAAGCTGACCCCACCAACTCCGGACCTAACCAAAGGCAGAACTATAAAAAACCCCAGTGAGACACACCGTCCCCAGCAGTTCCTGCCCAATTTTGCTCACATTACGTTGGAGACGCGAGTTGTAAAGCACCTTTAAAGTAGAAGAACTATAAATATCTTGCAATTTTTTTTTAGTGCGCTGATTGATTTCAGAGAGTCACAGAATGAGTTGGGAGGGGCCTAAAAGCTGATCCCATTCCACGGGTGCTGATCTGAGTCACAGCAGGCTGCAGGAACAGAAAGGGCTGGATTTGGAACCCCTAAAACCTTCTTTGCTCTGGACTGACCACACAGGAGTCCCCCAGAGCTCTGCAACAGCATCTGATAAACCCGGAGGGAAATGAAAGATTTCCAGGCTCTGATCCCCTGTGGGAGAGGGCAGACCCTGAGGATGCTCAGGGCCCGTGTGCCCCAACGGGAACAGCTCCATCGAGTCCCAATCCTCCCCAGTATTTTCCTTGGATAAGAGTATTTGTAAAATGCTCAAACCTTGCATATAATGCGTAATGCTATTAAGTAGAATATCTAAAGTACTTAAACTAATTATGCCTATTTTGTAAGATTAATTATAATTAATAATTTAACATATTTTATCATTTAAGTCAGTATCCGTTCTGATCTTTAACTTTAGAGAGCACACTGTATACGTACTACATAATTAGGGCTTATGTATCACATAATTAGGGCTAAATACTAGGAAATCAGGCTAATTAGACCAAATCAAACTGAATTATTTAAGCTTTTTTTTTTTAATTTTAGATGTCGAATATTTAGTAATTAAATACTGATTTCATTTTCTTGCGCTGGCACATGGCACTAGTGTCTCAGCCGTCGGCTACAATGGAGCGACATCGCAGGGTTTGTCACACGGGGGAGCAGGGACAGGGAGCGGGCAGGGGACACTGCGAGGGTCACTGCAGAGGGACAGGGTCACTGCAGAGGGACAGGGTCACTGCAGAGGGACAGGGTCACTGCAGAGGGACAGGGTCACTGCAGAGGGACAGGGTCACTGCAGAGGGACAGGGTCACTGCAGAGGGACAGGGTCACTGCAGAGGGACAGGGTCACTGCAGAGGGACAGGGTCACTGCAGAGGGACAGGGTCACTGCAGAGGGACAGGGTCACTGCAGAGGGACAGGGTCACTGCAGAGGGACAGGGTCACTGCAGAGGGACAGGGTCACTGCAGAGGGACAGGGTCACTGCAGAGGGACAGGGTCACTGCAGAGGGACAGGGTCACCCCAGAGGGGCAGGGTGACCCCAGAGGGACAGGGTGACCCCAGAGGGGCAGGGTGACCCCAGAGGGACAGGGTCAGCTCCCTGCAGGATCTCAAGGATAACCTGCTGCACACCATCCCTGCCGGGGCCAGCCTGTGCCACCCACTGCTCCCTTCCAGTGTTCAGGTGGGTAATTCAGAATGAACCCCTGGAATCGCTGGATATCACCACCAGGGGATGAGACCCAGGTTTTTGGCAATGCTCAAGGCCTCTCCGGTAGGAACTGCTCAGGACAGATGCTGTTGGCGATATTACATTGATATACAATAATAGAGCCTTTCAAATACAGCCTGGCTCTGCCCAAAGCAGCAGAGACATCACCAAACAGCAACAGGGCTGGCAGCAAAACCCTCGGTGTGAGGAGCACCTGCTCCAGCCCAGCCTCGGTCAGTTCGCACTTCATTTACAGATGGACATTTGCAGCTACAAAAACTTGTATTTTTCTGTGCAGATACATTAATTTCACCATAATTCCCCCAAAAAGACAACAGGTTCGTTATGTTGTATGAACCTCCTCTGCCAGATGAGGGTAATTTAGGATAATCAGCCAGATTTCTCAGAGCTGGCAGTGCCCGGGCAGGGGTGGAAGTGTGGCCTTAGGCCAGAGATGAGGGTCCATCCTGCAGCACCTCCCGCCTGTGCCAGCGCCCAAAACACAAACATTGAAATATGAATACACCTCTGGTGCAAGACACTGGAAATATTCCCCTCTCAAGGTAAATGTTAAGGGAATCCATGGGAGATCAAGGGCCAGAAATGGAAAATATCCATATGCCAGGTGCCGGGGTCCCTGGTACGTGTGGCACTCGCTGCTGCTGCTGATCCAAGCTCAGCTGAGTCAATAAAAGGAATCCCATGGACTTGCAGGGGCTTAGAGGGGGCCCACGGCTCCGGCACAAGGGGTTTTGGGAAGGGAGCGTTCCTCGAGTTTAAAGTGCTTAACAGATCTGCGCACTTTGCATTTTTTGAACACCAGCTCTTGAATCAGAATCGGTTGGTTTGTGGTGATGGTTTTAAAATCTGCCCAGCCATGGCCATGTGGAACGTGGGCAGGAGGAGCAGGAAGATCCCAAAGCTTCCAGTGAGACACAGGAGACAGGGAATTGTCCCTGAGGCCACGGCAGATGGAGCAGATCTTGGGGGAAAGGGGCAAGGCAATATTTAAATGCAAAGAAAGATGGGGGACACAGGGAGCAGCGCTTCAGCTCTTCATCCCTGCAGCACCTCCAGGAATGGCCCTGTCCCTGTGCCATCCCTGTCCCTGTCCCTGTCCCATCCCTGTCCCTGTCCCGGCCCCATCCTACCCCTGCAGGACCTCCAGGAACGGCCCTGCCCCTGCTCCATCCCTGCCCCTGCTCCATCCCTGTCCCAGCCCTGTCCCAGTCCCATCCCTGTCCCATCCCTGTCCCATCCATGTCCCTGTCCCATCCCTGTCCCTGTCCCCGCAGCCCCTCCAGGAACATCCATTCCCAGTTCCCAGCTCCCCAGTTCCCATGGTCACAGAGGCAGAGCCCAGCCCAGTGCGTGGAGCTGATGGACACTCTCAGTTTCATTTTCCTGTGCCCTTTGTGATGCTTGTTAGGAGCAGATTGGACCTGCCCTTGTTCCACGCAAGGAATTCAAATTCCCAATGAAATCCTCCCCTCCCACTGATTCCAGGGTGAGCTGTCCCAGCAGAGCTCCTACTCTGCTCTGCTCTCTCCTCTCCTCTCCCAGCACAACCTCCTCACTTGGTGGGAAAGCTCAGAAAATAAACACAGCTCCAAGTACAAATAAACAATTAATAAACATTGATTTTATGGATTTCTGTTCCTGTCCTAGCCCTGTGAACAATATCTGCCACATGCAATTCAGGAAGTAAAGTTGTTTTTTGTTTTGTTTTGTTTTAAATAGTGTTTTCTAAATGATTCTTTTATTTGTAATTTATTATATATTTGAATTGGCCTGGAGACATCAGCTCAGCATCAGCTGCTCACGAGTTGTTTTAAAAGTCAATTTTCATTTACTCCCATGAAAGGAAGATTTTTTAAATGTTTTTCTCCAAGCAATTTTGTAATATTTGCCTTGATCTGACACAAAGATTTATGCAGAAAGGCCTAATTTTCAAAAGGGGAATTATTTAGGAAACATCCAACATTTGCTAACAGGCAGCTCCCACTGAACCTGCAACATGGAATTAGTCAGACTTTTGGCTATTAATTAATTCAATAAGTTGGTATCACATGGGGATGCTTTACATGGAATTACATGGGAATACACTCAATCCACACACTCCATGCAAAAAAAAAAAATAATTAATGCACTTGATTTATATAAAGAAGAAAAAAAGAAGAAATAAAAGAAGAAAAAAAGAAGAAAAAAAAAGAAAAAAGGTATTTAATGAGCACAGAAGAACTGTGGAATGCCACCACAATTCTTAGTCTTTAATTAAACAGAACCCTATCCCCAGCTCAGAAAATACAATAAATATTTGCAGCTTTCAGACATTTCCCAGCCATTCCCAGCCCGGTGGCAGCTCCAGAACTTCACGTGCAGCACAAAGAATAATTTAACAACCATTAATAAAGGAATTTTCAGAGGAGCTCGTGCTCAAATTATATCAATCTGCTACTGTTCCAAAATAAACGCATCAGGTGGCATTTAAATGCAGGTGGCTAACCATTTTATCAGCGCACATATTTAAGCTATTAGAAATATAATTAGAAAAATTAAATTAAACACACTTAATGCAGATTCTAATTCGAGCAACACTGTCCTTATCATTATGCCATTTTTATAGCAAATTATAAAGTATGTCTAAATTGTCCGGGTTTGTTGCTGACTGATAGCTGAACTCAGATAATTAAGTTGTTAACCAGGTACTTCAGTGGTCAACACGGTTATATATCTTTGTCTTATCGCTCCCCTCCTCCTGCGTGCGCCGGAGCTCGGGGGAAGCCGAGAATGGCACTTGACACTGCCCACCTCCGCAGCGCCTGATTAGACACAGCCCCGTGCCACAGGTACACTCAATTATCCTGCCCGAGCCACAGGTACACTCAATTATCCTGCCCGAGCGCCGCTCCCCGCGGCCGCCCGCGCTGCCAGGCCTGCGGTTCTGCAGTTCCAGCACCGCGGTTCTGCAGTTCCAGTGTTGCAATTCCTGCATTTTCGGCCCTGCAGTTCTGCATTTCCAGCCCTGCATTTCTTGCATTTCCAGTGTTGCAGTTCCTGCATTTTCGGCCCTGCAGTTCTGCATTTCCAGCCCTGCATTTCCTGCATTTCCAGTTCCACAATTCCTGCATTTCCAGCCCTGCAATTCTGCATTTCCAGTCCCACATTTCCTGCATTTCCCGTTCCACAATTCCTGCATTTCCAGCTCTAGGAAAAGCCCGGCGAGGCTCTCGGGAGCTTCCCCAGCTGTCTTCCTCACCCTGGCCCTCCGCACTGCTCTGGGAAGGGATGCAATGCGCAGGGAACGGAAGTGCTGAAGGGCTTGTTGGCGTCCCTGCCCTGCCACATCCCAAAGCCAGCCGGGATCCTGCCAGGCCCGGAGCACCGAGGGATGCTCTCCCCCGCACCTCCCTGCCCAATTAACGCCGGGGAAACCCCAACACCACCATTTACCAAAAAACGGCAAAATCCAGGCGAAGGCAGAGGTGTGCCCAGGAAAACCTGGATTGCAATTCCCGGGGAAAAACCATCGACACTCAGATCATACAAACACATGTATTTGTAACCCGCGCTGAGGGTTGGGTTGGCGACAGCAGAAATGAGCTCTGAAGGGTTTGAGATTAAAGATTTGGGGCGGCCTGAGTGCTTTGGCCGCACCCCTGCAGCTGTGACTGTGTGTACAAACTGTCCCCAATTAAGAGGAGATCACGTGCGCCTCAGGAGCTGTTGGTGTCCTGTTTCCATCGAAACCACACAGAAAGGGAATGGGAAAACATCCTGACTTTTAAATTTCCTTTAAAGTATTCCAAACCAACTTTTGACAGTTCTTGTCCCACTGGAAACTGAGCGGGGGGGGTCACCAGCTGGTTTGATCCTTTTTTGGACATAACCCCCGATGCAAACACCTGGAGTTTTACAGAAAGCAGCACCTGAGCAGCTCTGGCCATCGCGGCGATGGGCATGGACCAGAGCTGGGTTAATGACACAAAAGAGACTCTTTTTTCACCAGATTTGCAGTCGTTTCTTCTCCCACCTAACCTGCACTGCCTGCACCGAGCAGCAGCACAGCGGCCTCGGACCTGATGGAGTTCCAGTCCAGTGCTCCCAAATGATGGCAAAGTAAAGATCCCCGTTACAAACTAAAAATCCTCATCACAAACTAAAGATCCTCATCACAAACTAAAAATCCTCATCACAAACTAAAGATCCTCATTACCAAGTAAAGATCCTCACTTTAGGACAAGAATCTGCAGGGGTTTTCCCTTTGCTCATGAAGAAGTAACACGGAGGGTTATTTTTAAAACATCACCAATAAAGACTGGGTCTTTGTAACGCAGTTACAAAAATTCCATTTTGTTGGTGGGTTTGTTTTTTCTCCTGCCGCAGCAATTTTGTGGAGAAATAAAAAATTCCACCCTGTTCTCCATTTTTATTAACAAATTCAATAGGATCTGGTGGCTCTCCTTTAAACTTCTGAGCGCAGGAAATATTTCAAAAGGCGCCTCCTGAAAGGGAAAGGAGCCACTCTGCCTGGTGGGGGGCACGGCTCCTTCCCTGGAGATCGTTCCAGGAGAGCAAACCACACACATCCACACAGGCTGGGCAGGCAGGATTAAAGAAAATCCTTCCACAATGCATTTTCCTGCTTCTCCCCCTACGTGATCAGACTCCACTATTCTTTCTAACAAATATGTAATTATTAGCATATAAATTTCACACCTAGCCATGCTATAACCACCATTCCTGCCTTTATTTCCTTTACTTACTTCTTATGGAAGTTATTTCTCTGGAATTATTATTTTCTGGGGGTTTTACTGCAGAATGTTATTTATTCCTCAAATTATCATTAGCTTCCACACACCTGTCAATGTTAATGTTTGGTATCTTTAAAAAAATGTTCTGAGATAGAAGATAATTGTCCAAGTGCATTTTTTGATATCTTACTGGATTTCAGTAAAATTTTTGTGTCCTGCCTGATTGTTAAGTCTTGGGAACAGAAATGGCTTTAAGCTGAGAGTAGGTTTAGAGTAGAAATTGGGGACAAATCCTTCCCTGTCAGGGTGGGCAGGCCCTGGCACAGGTGCCCAGAGCAGCTGTGGCTGTCCCTGGATCCCTGGCAGTGTCCAAGGCCAGGCTGGAGCAGCCTGGGACAGGAGAAGGTGTCCCTGCCCATGGGGTGGGATGAGATTGGATTTATGGTCACTTCCAACCCAAACCATTCTGGGATTCCGTGATGGTTCTATGAAATTCCATTTGCCAACCACAGGGACATCCTGGCAAAGCTTACATATCAAAGCTTCTGGTGCAGTACAAACAGAAATAAGAGGAAGCAAAATTTGGAATCGGGAAGAGAACGCTGTCTACTGCTCCATGTCCATCCTTCCCTGCCAAGGAGAACTCCATCGAGGTGTTAAAACCAAGCTCAATTTAATGAGCCTGTAAGAGGCAGTGAGTGAAGCTCCCTGCTGGGGCCAGTCCTGCCCTCCCTGGGTGTCCAAAATGAACTGTGCAGGGAACTGGGGCTGTGGAAACAGAGCCCCAGAAATCCCAGCTGGTCTGGAGCTCCAAGGGAATTTCCCTCTGTTCTGGTTTGACTGACAAGGCCCTGCTCCACCTTAGCTCTGGGATGTCAGTCTGGGGAACACCCTGGGATGGATGGATAGATGGATGGATGGATGGATGGATGGATGGATGGACGGAGGGATGGATGGATGGATGGATGGATGGACGGAGGGATGGACGGATGGATGGATGGATGGAGGGATGGATGGATGGATGGATGGATGGATGGA
>VZRL01000719.1:105235-121545 GCA_013397895.1 Origma solitaria
CTCCATCCCATCCCATCCCATCCCATCCCATCCCATCCCATCCCATCCCATCCCATCCCATCCCCATGCGTAGGGACACCTCCCACTGTCCCAGGCTGCTCCAAGCCCTGTCCAGCCTGGCCTGGGACACTGCAGGGATCCAGGGGCAGCCACAGCTGCTCTGGAAATTCCATCCCAGCCCCTCCCTACCCTCCCAGGGAAGAATTCCCTCCCAATATCCCACAGAAATCTCTCCTCTTCCAGCTGGCTCCAACACCTGATCCCCTCTGAGCAGCAGTCCTGCTGATGTCCAGGTGGAAATTCCCCATTTCACTAAACACCACCTCAAACAAAGCAGCTGCATCCCAAACATCACATCCCACACACTCCACACTTCCAAAATGGACCATTCCCTCCTGCTGAACACGTGGTGTGATCTGGAAGATGGCCAGGGCCGACTTTGGAGACTGCCTTTTGCAAATTAAGTTACTTCCCATTATATAAAAATTTAAACCAAGCCCACAGTCATCACTAATTGAAAACCTCTCCAAAACACCAGCATGAGGAACTCCTGCTCCACCACCTAAAACATGGGGATTGTTGTCTACAACACACAGTCTAATTTAACTCAAAGTTTTATAAAGCCGTCAGTATTTAAAGATTCATTTCTTGAATTTTTATACCAAGAGAAAAATAAAATAAAATATGGCAACATGGGGAGGCAGGGTAATTCCAGTACTGGGAACCATTGTTTTCTAGCACTATTTTCTCAGTAATCACAGTTTATATTGCACTCATTGCCACCCTAAAAAACTGAGGAGAAACCTGCTTAACAATGGAAGAGGCCAGAAAACAGACACAGGCCAATATTGGCTTTTTATTCCCCGAGTAATCTGCATTTTACAAGTGACTGTATCAAGAAAAGAAGTTGCTTTATCTAAAGTTTCAAGGAAAGGAGACAGTGAGCAACGCTTGGGATTTTCTGTGGATTTGCCCTTGCAGAAAAACAATTCTGTTGTGGAATCCAGTGGAACACCCTCTCTCTTTTCTGGGGGTATAAGACTCTGGCTTTTAAGATGCTTTTATGGCTTTTAAGATGCTGCACTTTGAGCATGTCAGGTAAAAAGGGTTATCCTGATAAAACCTAAGCAGTAATTGGGAAGAAATAAAAATAAAGAACGCACGAAGACCTGCCAGTCTGATAATTTGAGGAAGATGAGATAATCCTAAAGGGAAGAAAGCAGCAGAAGGAACACCTGGGGAAGCCGTGGGTTTGCAGCCACACTGATCTCTGCAGCGCATTCCCAATTGCCAATAAACAGAATTATTGCTGCACAAGAGAGCCGTGTGGTCTCTACTCTATCACTACAGAGGGCAGCAACAGACAACAGAGCTCTTTAGCATGACACAGGGAATGTTTAACATTCCCAGTAAACAAGGGAGCCGGGAGAGGCCGGGCTGGGATCCGCGCTGGGATCCGGGAGCGCCTGTCACACATTCCAGCCTCTTTGGGATGGGAACGGGCAGGCTGGGGAAGCCTCTGGATGCTCAGCAAGCTGAGCCCATCTGCCATCGATTCAGCAGCGCCGGATATTAAAAATCCCCTGAACCACGGGTCACAAATAGGAGCTGGACTGTACAGCCGCATCCGCTCGGTGTGTTCTGTCCCGTTCGTGCCCTCGCACCCGATCCAGGTGGGATCACTCCATCTCGCAGGAGATGGAGCAGCAGCAAGCCAAGGAACAGGAACGGACACCTGTCCTGCTCCATCTCCTGTGAGGAGAAGCAGCAGCAAGACAAGGACCAGGGAAGGGAAGGGAGTCCTGCCCTGCCCGGAGACCAAGGCCCCACGCGGCATTCCCTGCGAGGACGCAGACTGGGGCTGGAGGGAAGTTGCTCGGCTGGATGTATCTGAAAGACTTTCTTTAGGGTTTTCTGGAGCTGTGTTAGGGCACTGGGCACAGCCTCCCCGGCTCTGGCTGCACATGCAAAGGAGGGCAGCAAAGGTCCGGCGATCAAACGGAGAGAAAATGACTGACAACACGGAGCCGGTTGAAAGGAACTAATGGAATAATTAGTTCCAAAAAGACTAAAAAGACTGAAGAATTCATGATGTCATAAAAAGCAGAGCTACTTAAATTGGATTAGAAAATAAAAATGACACGAACATTGTAAATATTCACAGATCACATCATTGACGTGTAATGTGCCGTTAAATGATGTCAAATTAAAGGGGAAATTACATGTGTAAGAACTAGGAAGAATAAAGGGAAGACATTTTAAAGATGCACAGTCCTTCAAGTGAAAATCCCTCTCGTATATCAGGGCTGATCACGGTGGGGATGGGGAAACTATGAGAGAAGAATAAAATAAAATATGGGAAAGAAAACAGAGGGTAAAAACATCTCAATTGAAAGCTGTGGTGAAAGGCTGTTAACTCTGGAGTGCTTTGCCAGGTGCTCCCAGCCCCGGCCATACCCAGACCGGGCTCAACCACCACTTAAACCCGTCTGAAATCAGCCCTAATTGATCACAGCCACCCAGCAGTCAAGTGTGCTCTCACATGGGAGAGACCTGAGTGGGGACAAGGGCTCGGCTGGAATAGCACTTTGGAATTGCAGGGGTTGGGAGTCAATTAACACCGAGCTGCGCCAGCCGCAGGGAGCGAGGGCAGGATGGCACCGGTGAATCCATGGAAAAGCCATTTTGGATGCCCTCAATCACACACAGCACCCGGAGAGGTTCCAAGCCCCTCAGCCACACCAAGATCTCATCTCGGCAGAGTTGTGGCAATTAATTTACCTCCAGCTCGCTCTTTGAAACGAGCCAGGAGAGCAGGGCCTCCCTCCCAGCATCTCCCCCTTCCCTTCCCTCCTGTGCGATCGGAATCTTCCGTTCCAAAGGTGGCATTTCCAACTCCCGAAAATACCTGCATAATAAAGGCTACGAGCTCCTCTGCACACAGATATATGTACATATCTTGCCTTTCCTCGGGGGCCCTTCCGCCTCCAAACTCCTGAGGTGTTAGAAGCGCGTCGCCAACGGGGAACTTGAGATCATGGCATTATCTCACCCACGCTGCTGATAAGATGGGCTGATGCCTCACCCACCCTGCTGATAAGATGGGCTGCTGCCGGCGCGGTTGCGATAACAGGCTCTGCTCCTCAGCAGCGCCGCCAGCCTCCTTGTGGCATTTCCTCGCCACCGGGGCCTTTTCCACAGGAGATTATTGTCCCCCAGAATTTAGAGTCATGGAATGGGTTCGGTTGGGTTGGAAGGGACTTTAAATCCATCCAGTGCCACCCCTGCCATGGCAGGGACAGCTCCCACTGTCCCAGGCTGCTCCAGCCCTGTCCAGCCTGGCCTGGGACACTGCCAGGGCTGAGGAATCCACAGTCCCTCTGGGCAGAGAGAGCATTTTGGCCAAGCACACGTTCGCCCTCCTGTTGGAGGTGACCACACAATTTGGGATGAATCCCCCAGTGATGCTCTTCACTGTCCAGCAGATCCCAGCGCTGGATTGGGATGGAGCCCTGGGCAATATTAGGAAGGCCCTGGCACATCCCATGATGGCTCATGATGGAATTACCCACATTTGCCCCCAGTTCAGCCATAAATGTCAACACCTGCCCTGCTATAAAAATGCCAGGAGATCTTTAATGATCCCCACATCAACTTTGTCTTGTAGCCAAAAGAGGAATATTTACATCTCAGGGACTAACAGTCAAACACATGGAAATGGAGAAAAATATACATGAGAAAAAGAGCAACTTTTTCTTATTTTTTTTCTCTGAATTGAAATAGCAGCACTTGAGCTCTTCCAGACTCGAGTGATCTCTGCCCACACTGAGGCACTCGGCACCTCCCGTCCCCACCTGCAGCTCCCCAGCTGAGCCAGGAACCCGCGGGGCTCTCACTGCCAACGGCACCGAGCCTGCGAGGATGCTGAAGTTCAGACATCTGAGAGCTGAGTGCACAGAGAACAACTGAAATCCCTACCCTGCTTCTGAACCCCAATGAAATGCCTTTTGATCACTCCGAGAGCCTGTTCTGTCATTGCCAACGCCCAGGTGGCTCCCAGACGTGAGGAAGTGCAGGTAGGAAACGAGGCAGGAAGGCAAAGGAAGGGACAGCCCAGGAGATTTTAAACTCCTGGATATCCAAGCCTGGCTCAGCCCAGGGCAGGCCAGGCCCCCAACCCTGCCTGGGGTGTCGGCAGCATCCTGTGCCTGGGGACACACAGGGGACAATGTCCCTTGTTATTTATGCAACTCCAACCCACAGCCAGGAGTGATTTCTGCAGTGGGGTTGTCTGAGCCCTGGGAGCAAACAAAAGTATTCCGAGGTCTTTATTTGTGCAATGGCATTTCCACGCTGGCTGCGGGGATCTGCTGGGTGCACTCACATTGTCTCTCCTCTCTAACAATTGCAAAAATCACGCTGATCATTATCTCCGAGGTATTTTCCAACCTCGATTGCTCTGTGAGTCTCAGCTCAGGAGAATGTGTCACTCAGATCCCACTCCTCTTTTTTCCCACCGGCTCCTCACCTGTCCTCAGTGCACACATGGAACAAAGGTTCCCAAACCCAAAGGCATTCCCAGGGGGAACTTTGCACCCATGACCCAAAACCTCTCAGACAAAAGAAGCTCTGACAGAACAGGAGGTCTGTCAGGGCTGAGAATCCAATATATTATGAGTCCCCAGGAAAAATAGAGCCCAGCTAAATAACTTGGGAAATATCCTGCTTGTAATGGCCTCGCAGAGTCAATCAATTTAAACCTAATAAAGATGACGACAGACAATGAATAGAAAGTTCAAGGACTTTTCACCCAGGGCTCTGCTATGGCTGGAAGTCAACCTGCTGGAGTCTGCGGGAGCCTATAGGCGCTGGGAGTCAGCTCCAGGGATCTGGAGTAGGAAACAAAGGACACCTTCTGTTCCAGGAAAAGTGCTCTAAAGGCCCTGGAAAAGCAGTGGGAATTGGAACATTTTTGAAGGTAAGGACAAATTTTCGTATTTTTTCAGCCATAATTCGTGTTTTCATCCCTTGGCTTCAGCTGTGAACTTTACCACAGAGCAACACCATGGGCAGGACAGAATATTTGCCTTGCCTTTGCTCTGTGCTTCCACTGGTGCTGGGAGGTTAATGCAGCTCATTAGCTGTGCATCTCATTCTGGGATTTATCCCTTCCATACACATTTATTTCCCTAACTGCTGGTTGTTCTTCCGCAGGATCTAGGAGAAGGACCCGTGCCGGAGACCCAGTTCAACAGCAGGGTTGGTTTCCAACCCGGAGTGGTGGAACCCATTGAGTGTTTAGAAGGAGGTGACAATTGGCACCCCCACCCCGTTCCGAGTGACAACTTCCCCGGGACACCAGGAGCACAGGCTTTCCATGGAAATGCTGTTGTTTGCTGCCGTTGCTCCGAGCGTGGAGCGAGCTGCAGATTGCGATTGGGATTCAGTGCAAGATGCGCCTCGGAAGCGCGAGGTGGAGAAACTGCCTCTCATTTCTCCCTGCCAGGTGCTAAGAGACTGGCTTAGGATTCAGCAGTTGCAGACTTTGTGCCCGTTTCAGCCGTTGGAATTGAAAAAGGAGCTTTGGTTGAGCTCCAAGGGCTCACAGGGATGGGAACAAGGGCTCTCAGGATGCCCAGAGGATGAGCTTAGGGCATGGGAAAGGCCAAGAGCTCCATGGAGAGGTGCTGTGGGATGATACAGCAGAGCAAAATTTGGGCAAAGAAAAGCAGGGCACAACCAACCTGCTGTGAGGGAAATGACAGGTGGGAAAGCTGGGAAAAAAATCATGTTTGAAAGAAAAGGGGGAAACTCAAAGGTTCCGAAGAGGCTGTACACAAGGGAAGATCTGAGCTGATGAGAACAGAGCAATCACAGAATCATTAAGGTTGTAAAAGGCCTCTAGGATCATCAAGCCCAACTCTCAGCCAGTGCTGGACCTTCTCTCCCATTGTCCATCAGACACACCTTGGAAGAGAGAAGGGCCAGAACTCCCTGGACACCCTGGGAGCACTGGCAGCTCCAGGCTGCTGCTCCCTGAAGTTTATCTGGGAGCCAGCTCCCAACAAAGGCTGCAACAGGAGCCAGCTGTTGACACTCTGTGTCACGAGCTGCATATTAAATGATTCATCAAATGCTGTGTCACAACCTGGATAAAGTCTTTGAAACACGGAGCCTTCCTCCTTTCCTTTTGTTTTGAGCAGCAAAGACTATCTGGATAAACCTACAGCTCCCGGAACAACCTCCCTTTCCAGAAATCATTCCCTGTTTAATGCAAATATTCTGCCCAAACACTTATTAGGAAAAATACCAGACACCAAATTTCAGTAAATAGTACTGAAATAAACAAGCAAAAATTATTTATCCAATATAAAATTCAGTAAATAGGACTGAAATAAAGAAATGAAATTAAATTAAACGCACCCAGAACATTTTGGAGAATGAAATAATAGATGAGCAAATAATTTTCCTGGCTGCTGTGGAACAGCAATGTGTTATTGTAACCTGCCTTGTATGCTCCATGTAAAACACAGTAAATTATGATTTGAAATTATCATGTTAGATTAGGTTTTCTGCAGCTTAATATATTGTAATATAATATAATTGCTCAATGCAAATGAGCTACTGTACAGCTTTGGCATGGGGCTGTTCCCGGAGCCGAGCATTTTACACATTACCGTGAAGTGCAGGTTATTAAGAAACAAATTATAACGGAGCTAAATTTAGTTGGGAGCCAAGGTCCTGTCACTGAATGGCAGTGCCGGCGCCAGGAGTGTCTCGGGGAGCTCTGCCACCAGCGCTGGGGCACCCCAGGCAGCTCCACACACACCTGCTCAGGTCAGAGCTCCCTCCCCGCCAGCACTGGGGTCGGTCTCACTGCCTGGAAGCCAAGGAACGCTGTGAAGTCACCAGCGTGGCTCCAGATCCCGACTGCCAAACGCTCTGTCCAAAATCAGTAACATGGAACTGGTTGTGCTCCCACCCTGCTCCCATGGAAGGAGACGTGGGCACACGGCACATTGCCACCGCAGGACTGAGGGGGGACAGGGAGGTGACACCAGAGTTAAAAACAATAGAATGAGTCTCCACACCCGCCAGAATCAGCCCCAGAGCCCTGGAATCGTTAGGGCTGGAAGGAGCCTCTGGATCACCCAGCCCAACCCCCGCCCAGGCAGGGTCACCCAGAGCAGGTGGCACAGGAGCACAGCCAGGTGGGTTTGGCATGTCCCCAGCAAAGGAGACTCCATGGCCACCCTGGGCAGCTGTTCCAGGGCTCTGCCACCCCTTCTGAGACGAAACTTTCTGTATTTTATTTTATGGCAATCGCTGCTTTTCCTGTCACTGGGCACCACTGGAAAGAGTCTGGCACCATCCTCTGCCAGCCCTTGGAGTTATTTGTACAGATTGATAAGATCCCCTCTCAGCCTTCCCTCCTCCGGATCCAGCCACCCTTCGTGCCGGTGACCCTGTGACCCACCCACCAGGCAAAGCTTTCCCTCCTCATTTCCATCCACGAGGCACGAAAAACAAGAGTTGCTGGCAGATGTGCCAGGAGAATGCACTTCCTAAATAATACATTGGCTTGTAAATTGTCCATCCAACTGTAAATTCCAGAAGAAAAATTAAAATGTGTTTCTTCAGCCCTTTCCGCGCAGCGCTCACTCTGCACGGCGACGTCCTGGCGTCCCCCAAAAGCACGGGCACCGATGGGTTGAGTCCAGAGCAGGAAAAGCCTGCTCCCAAGCAATTCATTATTAATGCCAGAATATTCTTGCTAAACAGTTCTGATTATTTCACAAGAAAGAGGTCAAGGTATTGGAGAAAGGGATTTAATCAAATAAACTCGCAATCTCTCTCCAAATAGCATTTTCATCCGGCTGCATGTAAATTCATCAGCTGACTCGCCTCCCGATGCCCAGGCAAGGTTAATCTGCTATGACTGTTAAAACTTCTCGGAGACGCCTATGGAATAACGATGCACACCGCGACGAGCCGTGCCAGTCACCCCAAACTCTTATCTCATCCCGTTCCTCAAATGAAGGCCCACGGCATCTCTGCTGGCAGAGCCGGAGCTGAATCCCCCCTTGGGCTGCAGTTCTGGGACCCCAAAGGAACTCCCTGTTTCTGCTCAGCTCGCTGGATTTTGATGGCTATCAACAGTTTATTTCAAGCTGCCCTACAGTGAATTCCCTGCCCTGGCCAGAGGGGGAATTGTGGATTTTCAGGAACATTTCCTACATCACCAAAGCACTTGTGTTGGGAAAACACAAAGTGATGTGGGCATAGACAGAGAGGAAATGGAATTTCTCTGGTATTCTGAATTCAATATTGCCCTGCTCTGCTTAAATAAGGAGCCAAGGAATTTATCCCAGCCATATCCCAAGGTGAATTTCGTGGCAAACACTAATAATCCCTCCTGGCCACTCCGCACTTATTAGGCAAACCCTGCCTCCTAGCAGTGCAAATCTATGTGTGTTTTTAAAAAGGATCTTTGTGAACTTCATGTTTAAACACAGGATTATGATATAGCTGTAAACTGCACATTCGGTCAGAAATGGAGAACTGCAATTTTGGGGTTTGTTAAAAAAAAAAAAAGTCCCCAATGCCTTTTGATCCAGAGCAGAAAAAGGAAACTGAAATACAGCAGGCGGGCAGGATTATTCTCAGTCCTATTTTTTGCTGTCTTTGCTCCAAGCCTGACCACGAATTCTGCATTTGGTGAAATATTCCGTAAATATCTGAGTGAGGCCGGGTCAGGTTTCTGAGGAGGTGCTCCTGAGAGCCACAGCTTGGCCCAGAGCAGCTTCTCCAGCCTCCCACGGGCACAGGCCACCCACGCTGCCCAGCAGCTCCCAGGGAAGCCCAGCCACACCTTCCTCTCATTTTATTTCTCATAAGTGGCCACGCCAATTTATTTGTGCCACGCACACCCCCGCACCTAAATCTCCTCTACCCGAGCGGCTCCGCTGCCTCCTGCCTCGAGAAGCCTCAGACAACATTTCCCTGCTCAAACCCGGAGCATCCCTGCGCTCCGCAGGCTCCATCCCTCCACGAGGAGCCAGCAGCCGCGGCAGCTCAGCCCGCGCGGGGAGGAGGTGTTGTGATGCTGCTGCTCCGTGCCCCCGGTGCTCCCCGCACCTCCCTGCAATCTCAGACACCATTTTACATGAGGATGCTTTCTAAAAAGCGCGGTGTAACTGTCTAATTAAGAGCGGAGTGATTGGCTGGTTCATGGACTCTGTGACAGCTCTGACAAATACACATATTGGCACAGCCCTAACCTCACTTCACAGTTTGCAACACAAAGATGGTATTTCCAGCAATGTGCAGAACACTCTGATACAAAGCTTCACCTTGTCTAGTGCTATTCCATTTAATTTTTTATTAACTGCCTGAACATATGCCATTCTAGGAGAGGGTAATAGTTACAAAATGTCAGCAGAAACATTTAAACTGCTCAAATGTAAATGATTTTATAAATTTGTAATGAAAGGTAATTGTCATGTGGGAAAAGTAACAGAAAAACAGATATGTGTAAATGTAAAACTGGCAAAAAATACATCTGACTGGTCGAAGGCAGCAAAATCTAAGTATGTTTTAATGACCACTGTAAGGAGTATTTAAATAAAATTAGCTTCATAAGCAGAAAATGTGAATTCTATAATATTTTATTTTCCAACATTAGCAAAGTTCATAATAATGAAAAGACCTCATGGAACTTTAATGCGCCCAAATTCATTAAACAGTAGGACATTAAGATTCCTCACCTCATTTTAAAAAACAAATAAATCAAGTCAGATAACATAAATACAAAGCCGGCGCCGGCAGAGCCCGGCTTTAAAAGACCAATATTGGAGCGCGCTCGGTTTCTTTACTTTCCGCTAAAATGAGAAACAATTTGGTGATTAATCCCTTCAGCGACGCCGTGCTGGGTCAGTGCTCCCCGAGATGTCAGCCACGAGGAGACTCGGGCGCAGAGGGGAGCTTTTCCTCAGCCACCACACAGAGCAACCACCTCCCAGTCAGGTTTGCGGGCAACCATCTTTAAATGCTTGAGCTGCTCTGCGTGGCCATGACAAGATTTGCAATTCCCCACGTTTATTTACACACCATCACCCCAAGTAGACATCACATGGAAGTGGCATGGTCGCGGCTGACCCCAGGGTAGTGGCTGTCTCTGCCGATCCCGTTCGCTGCTGCTCGGCGATTGAACCCCGCCGCCCGCCCCGGCTGCGAGCACGCTGCGCCGCGCCGCAATAAAATTAGCAGAAGCTTGTCAGGGGATATTTTCTACTTTTACACTGACAGACACTGGACAAACATGGCTGCGATTCAGGGACCCACGGAGGCTCCGCTCTGCGGGAATGGACAGCGGCGGGATGGAGCCAGGGCCCACACGTGGCACCCCGTGAGAGCCACCTCACCTCCCCTCCCTGGGTTAGGGAAAAAACCCAGAATTACCACTCGTTTTTATTTTTATTGTGCTTCCCTACGTCCGCCCCTGCGTAAGGCTGGACACACAGGATGAGTTACTGAGCCAGAAATCACTAGGACAGGAATCCATCCTGCTCTGAAGGCAGGAGCTGGCGGAGGAAGGGCCCTGTGCAGCCTGCAGAGGATGCTCAAATTGCCCGGTACCTACAGCCCACGTCAGAGCTCACCTGCCACCCCGCTGCCCCCACCAGCCAAAGCTGCACTAATTCTTTTAAGGGCTTTCGCAAATAAACGAAAGAAAACGCTCGTTTGTTTCGGAATCGGGAGCCCAGAGAGGCTAACGCGGTAAATAGGGGAAATTTGCCATCCGTAATGGGAACATTTTTAAATAAAACCACCTAATATGTTTAGTAATCTACACCAATGTAATTTTATTAGCTATTCAGTGCAGTTCTTACATCAAACAGCCTCAGAAGCCCCAGGATCATTTTATATTCACTGGAAGACAGAAAGAAATCCAAAACCTAGTTAAATAAATTGTTCATTTATTCCTTTCCTTTTATGCACCAAGATCTACATGTGGTCATTAATTATAAAGAGACTATTATAGCACCATATTTTCATTCAATACGATGTCCTGGTATATATCAAAGAAGTCCCATAATTAAAACAGAAGGGCCACAATGACAATTAAAATTACAATCTATATGGGGAAAGAAAGTACAGTTCTGCAATTTTTCACCCTGTCACTGTCAGCACCGGGGGATATTCCAGTCACGTCTCTTGTAAAGCAGCCTAAATTCTTCTTCACCAATGCAACCTCAAAAGCATTATCAGCACCTAAGCAAAAGCCTATGCAAGTATAATTTAATACCAAGCCACAGTTTGCAAGTAATAGCGTATAAAGTGATATTTAAGTGGTGTTTTAAGCACACTTCTGATGGCTACAGCCGCCTTTTACTGGTAAATGCGTTTTCCTTTGAGTAGTGATTATGAGTCCTGGGTGAAGAGGTCCTGTGTGCAGGTCTGCCTGTAAGCCTTACTTCCAGCTGCCAATCTTTACTTCACAGTGAAGAAAAAGCCACATAGCACCTTGTTCTTACTCTTGTAGGCTGTCATCCCCTGAGCCTGATAACTGCAAAATCATTTCCACATAACACTTTTCTGCTTCTGCCTCTTAAACCTCGAGACCTACACATTGTGCACGCAGCGCACCCCCGGCACTTGGCCCCCCAGAGCTGGCGCTGCTGCGGCCTCTCCCCCCAGCCTATTTTTAACACTTATCCCAGTAAATATCTGCATTAATGGAGTGCGGGGCCCCGCCGCAGCGATGTGTGTTTGCTACAATTTATTGTCTATAAAAGTCAGGAGCGCTGAGTTATTACGGCTAAAACTGTGTTTTTCTTTATAATAATTCCGAACCGAGCACTCACATATGAAGCATGCAATGGAGATGGAGAAGGTTTTGTATAATAAAACGGTGACATGGTCATTTTTCCCAGTTTTGCATTATACAGACACACTCATGCATGGTGCTTTTTAAATTCTTATTATATGGGAGGTCAGGAGGTCGAATGTCAGAAAGTACTGTTAATTTCACGGGGTTAGGGGAAAGTAAATTCACAGGGAATACAGATCACTTAGCACAGAAAAGCAGCTCCTCTGAAGTTTGGGTTTACATTTGTTAACCATATCCTTCAGCTGACGAACCATTGAGACCAGGGTGACATTGTGGGCCCCGCTGTAATGGCTTGACACGCCGCGGGGACAGCGCGATGCGGCGCGGGGCCGGAGCCGCTGCCCGGAGCCGCCGCAGCACCGCGGCTCCAGGCAGCCGGAACCGAGCGGAGCGTGGTGCCATTTGGGCTGGATGCTGAAATTACACAGAAAGCAGCCGAGATGGCTTAAAGTTCAACCTGACAAGGAATATAAAATACATTCCTGTCTCCGTTCGGCGGGAAGGGAGAATCCTGCAGCTTCCCAGAGTCCTCTTAAAGCACTTCCCAATATATCATCGGAGCCTGAAAGATGGCATGAGCACTCGGAGATGGACTTTGGTTTGCCATAGGATGCTCGGATGGTTCATCTTTTCTCTATTTTTTTTGTTGCTGATGTTTTAGGCCTTGGTTTGGGGTTTTTGGTTTTTTCTCTCTCAGTGGCAAAATAAAATCACGGAAAGCAGAAGGAAATTGAGAGGATCTTGGTTTTACAAATAACAGGGGAGCAGTGATAAAACACGGTGACAGAGCTGCTCTTCTGCCAAGACAAATTCAGAAGCTACTTTTTTCTATTAAAAAAAGAAGCCATTTGCTTGACAAAACCCACCATCCTCACATACAATCTGAAGTAATAAACAATTACAAAATGCAAGGGTATCTTAAATCAAAGCTGTTAAAGACCATGCCATTGTCTCTACTGAGAGTTCAGCTAGAGAGCACCATAAAGCCCATGTTCTACATCCATCTGTGACGTGTAAGAAGGAGAAAAATCCAGTAAAATAAAACAAAACCCCCTAAATTTACTCAAATGGCCACAAGAGCCATTTCAGGAGACAGACAGGATTATTCCCTGCGAGGAATGTGCCAGGCCCACACTGGGCTGGGGTTGGGTTTCTGCATGGGTGTCTTTTGCAAGATTCCTCTGAGTGAAGGCGAGCCCAGGCTCAGCTGCCCCCTCATAATTAGATTTTAATGAGTCAGGCTGGGTGTTTGTGTTTTGGCAGCGGGTTAATGGTGTTAACATTTCCCTGCTCACAACCGCCCCGGCAGGGCAGAGCCGCCGGCTGAACTTCCCCTCCGGAGCTGCCCCAGCCGGGACAGAGCCCAGCCGGCGCTCCTGGGAGGGGGCATTCCCCAGACCTGCTCCAGCTCCAAGGAACACAGCAGGGCTGCAGGAACATTTTCAGCCCATGGACCCCGTGGGTTTTGGGTTTTCCAGCCGCCGGGTCTGGGCAGGGAGCGGCGTGCCCAGCCTTCCCCTTCCTCTGCCCCCAAAGATGCCAACGCCGCACAGCACGCCCGACATCAGCCCTCTCTTCCCAACAAACACTCCCTCGATTCGCTCGCAGGCGGGGAGGGACAGGCACAACAAACATATCTATATTATACAGATATTTTATTAAAGATGCATTATTAACTTTGCAGTGGTGTATTTCACTAGCTGCCTTCTATAATTAAAAACTTTTCTCTCCAATCCCCTTTCCTGCAAGGAGCCTGTTGCCTGAAGATTTAATCCTTCATTACCAGTTAAAACAAAATCACCAATTAGGCACATGAACACGTCTGTATTAATCTCATTAAGGTGATGGCACCAAATAAATTGGAACTATTTTTGTGCTTTTACTGTGTTCCTATGGCTTTATCAGGCCCTGTGGTCATATACAAAGACCTTGCAGCTCAGTCATTTAGAGTCATTCGGTTGTGGACTAAATGTGGCATTACCATCTATGGCTGAAAATTGCTTTCAGCTTTTAAACTGCACTGACTAGTCTGTAGTTAATCTTAGATCATTCACTTGCAAAATTAAATGAGCCAGAACGATGGTCGTCTTTTTTTTTTCTTTTTTTTTCTTTTTTTTTTTGTAAAATAATACATCACAAAACACTTATTTGCCCTGCCCAAAAGAGAGATCAAATTCATTTAAAATCCCATAAACCAGAGTTGTGAATTTTTAATTTTATTTAGGAGCACAGGAATAGAGGGGGAGCTATCTTTGCACAGCACATCATGGCTATAAATTTACATATAGAACATAGTTTGATGCCTAACCAACCTTTAATCTACCTTTGATGTATACTCCTCCTTCAGTAGGGATCACGTGAGACACCTTATTAATGCAAATGTAAGAAGGATTGTTTGGGATCTCTGATGTAATTAGCCATAAACCACATTTAAAAGGAAAGGGGGGAAAAAAGCACTTCCTTTGTCACCACCGCTGAGCACAGAGGTGCACGTGGAGATGGAGATCACGGAATCAAAGAGCCTTTCAGGCTGGAAAAGACCTTTAAGGCCATCAAGTGCAACCCAGCGACGCTCCAAAAAGAGCTGCAGCCATGAACCCGTGGCAGGGCCCTTGTCCCCAGCCTCCTGCTTTCCCTGAGCCTGGATTATCTCTCTGGCTCTATCAGTATTCCACCAGAAAAAAACAAAAGTGAAGCACAGCCTGGTTAGTTCTTAACTTCCCAAACAGCACAAGTCAGGAAACAATTAATTCCTGATCCTGTCGCCACTGAAATCAATGACAATTTTGCATTTTAAATTAATATTCAGACCACCTTCTCTAAGTTCTCTTTAGAGTCTGCTTTTGCCCTGGTGGACCAGCACCGCTGCTCTCTCCACTTGGAACTGTTATTATTATTATAATAATTTTAATTATTGTTATTATTGTTCCTGTGTTACAAATAACACCCGGCGGTAAGGACAAGGCTGGCAGAGGCTCTCTGAGCCGCTGGCACAGCAGGCAGGGTGGGCTGTGAGAAGCTCTGCAGGTTCCCGGGGTGGCTCCCCAGCTCTGGGGGCACAGGGGGCGATGGGGGTGAGGCTCCTGTGGCACCCGCGGGGCAGGGGCAGCCCGGGCGCGGCTCCGGCGGAGAACGGCACGGAACAAATGAACAAAACGCGAGCCGAGCAGCCGCACGGGGAGCGGCCGGCACCGGCCGCCGGGATGGTGCCGACACCAGCGGGGGCCAAGCCGGGCCCCCGCCGGGTTTAGTTCCCGAGGGGATACGGCAGCGGCTCGTTCCTCCCCAGCGCCACCGGGCAGAGCTGCATCCCGCTGCGCCGCGGGCGAGCGGCTCCCAGCCGGGGGAACAATAACAGCGCCGGGCTCTGCTGCTGCTGCTGCCCACCCCTGAAGCTGCGGCTCCAGCCCCTCGCTGCCAGGTCCTGTCATCGCCCCGAACCCCGACTGTCCCCGAACCCCGATTTTTCCCGAATCCCGATTGTCCCCGAGCCGCCGCGCTCCGCTCCGCGCTGCCGCCGCAACTCCGGGGCTGGCAGGAGCGGGGAAAGCAGAAAGCAAAACATCCCCAACGACCCCCGCCTCATTCGCTTCCATTCGCATCGCTCGGGCACTTTGTCCCCGAAGTGTCCCGGGGAGCGGGGCCGGGCCGGGAGCCGCTGGCAGCGGCGGCTCTGGAGCGGAGCGATGGATGCAGCTCCAGCCCCGCGCCGCCTGCAGCGAGCTCCGCTCCGGCACCAGCCCTTGGAACACAGAGATTAAGGATAGATCTCTCCGTAATTTGGAATTGTGATTCCTGCCCCCCCCACCCCACTCTAGAAATCAAACTTTACTCCAATCACTCTCTCGCAGGAAGGATATCTAGAAATGATAAATTTTTATATGCATAGAATAATATTCTAATATAAATCCCCTATTCTCATAAAAATATATTTAGCTGGTAGTTTTTACTCTTCAGAAGAAAATCTGCATATTTTGTTTATTCTGGAAAATATTCTCTTTTTTTTTTTAATAGCCTGAACCAAATAATTTCTCATTTTTACAGGCTTCACTTCACTTTTCTCACAGTGAATAAATTGCAACTTATTTCCATGAAATTCACAGATGACACAGATCTTTATTTTGCATAAAGGCATAGAGAAGTGTCTAATATCTTCAATATTCATCCGCTAAGTGGACATTTGCATTGGGTTAGCAGGGAGAAGGAGCCCCGGCCCTCCCGCGGTGACAGCTGTACGGAGGGATGACATCTGACAGCTGTGACAGTGCTGACGGGAGGCTGGGATGGCTCCCGCATCCCTGATCCAATTACGGCACACATCCCTCTGACAGGGCCGGCAGCCGCTCCCTCCCGCCCGGGAGGACACTATTGATCTCTTGTCAGAGCCCCGCTCCGCTGCCCGAGCCGCTGCAGCCCC